>VDFB02377207.1:0-76123 GCA_007258455.2 Sequoia sempervirens | reverse complement strand
TATATATATAGCTCGGATCAGTGTGGGGTCGGCTCAAAACAACTAATAATTTTAAGTTTATTTACCGATGACTTAGGCACCAAGGGTAAAAGGAGTCGGCCAGCATTTTGCCTTGTATAAATATATGCCAATATGAAGGGAGGTCGGCCTTCACTGCAAATGAAAGTCTACAGTAGCTTGCTCATGGTGGGGACATGACAGAGCAGCAGTTAGGCCCTAACTATGTTTGCTGCTTTTTGTTTCAATAAATTGGACTTTTAGCTTCAATTCACTTTTTTTCTCCTTGCTTGTGCTTGCAAATGAAATAAATCTGATTTTGAACAGTTAAAGATCATTTTAAGTTTTTACTTTTAGGTTAAGTGTTTTTATTTTTCTTGTTTTTTTCCAATTTTCCACTTGATTGTCATGGCCAAGTGTTTGAGACGAAACTTGGTGAGTCTGGCGAGTCTTGCAGATTCAGACTTGCTGGGTGCCTGTTCCTGAGTCTCTAGGCCTTGTTTTAACTAGTTCACCTTGAGACTTGCTGAGTCTAGGTGAGTCTTGTAACTATGGTTTAGACACACAACATGATCTCCCCCCTTCTAGAATTGTTCTCTACAAAGCTTGATAGCTTAAATAGAAGCACAATTGCGCTTCTCTGTTCTCTTCAACAGGTTCACATGTTCTGCTTATATGCCATGTTAAAGTCTTGCATGTTGACTTTTTTTGTGTCTCTTTGGCAGAGGAGGGGTCGGAAGGATCTCAATTTCTTCTTTCATAGCCTTTTGCATCCTCTCAAGCTCTATTTTATTTTCATTTTCTTCCTAATGGCTTGTGATATGCATTTGCATGGTCTGAGCTTGCTTTCACATGGCTTCCATCATTTTGTTTAAAGTTTTCATGATTTGCCTGATAGAATCTTGCTAACTTGATTTATTGGTGGTGTTTGCCAGTTTGGGTGGTTGAGTAAATACTCTCATCCTGCTTTATTACCATTATTACAAACTATCCCATCTAAATTTTTGCACACAACAACATAATACATGACCACAATCGACCATGATAGTCTTTGCATATAAATCAGACAAATTGGGAATCAAATACTGAGAGGTCTAGGCTGTAGAAAGGACAACATTAAACCACACCCAAAGACAGTCACATCACTAATTTGAAGCCTAACTAACCTTGTCTTCTCTATCTATCCCAAATGTAAAAAATGCAACTGTGTAATTTCAAATCAATTAGATAAACAGTTCAATATCCCAATCTATGTTCTTTATATTGCCAACTCTTTAAAGTATGTGACAAGTGAACCTTGATGATTGTCACGGTATGTTATGAATTTATATTTATTCTCACTAGTACCTTAAGACATCACATAACAACATAGATATTGTTGATGCATACCTCATTTCTAAGGGAGAGGAAACATGGTGAGAATTCATCATGCAACCCCAAGGGGTTTGCTTATATTGCAAATGTACAAAGTTACAAACCATACATGGAAACTAATCTTATGGATGACACACAGCCTTGTATGTGTTCCTGGAATTTATCCTATGCAGTAAGATGGATCTGAATATTGTGTAGGGATAGTCGATATTATTTGCACAAACATACTACTTAAGTTATTTGAATTCAGAATAGTTTTACGATTGAAGCAAAATATTTAAAAACATTTGTTTAATTTCTGAAAGCGTTTCTATTTCTGATTGATCTAGAAGTTGATTCTAAGTGTTTCTTCCTTGGAAATTTGATTTGGAGTTAAAATTTTGAAAAGGTGAACTGTTTTTACTGTTTCGTTGACATTGTTTGCAGCAAGTCAAAATATTTTTTCTCTTTATAGACTTATGTTCTGTATTTTTTTTCTTGAATAGTAGGATACAACCAGATCGGTTGTCTCTATAAAAGATATTGAAGTGCTAGATTCCAGGGAAATTAACCAGCCATTAACATCAGAATTGACAGATGCAAAAGTGGAAGGCACAGGTTCTGGATTTGTTTGGGACAAGCTAGGTCATATTGTAAGTTTTCTTCATATTGACCTAGCAGTTTTGAAGCATATGCATTTTACTGGTTATATTTACTTCTGTTGCCAATTAGAGAATTATGCAGGCAACATATTTTAATGTGTACCTGCCACTTTTAATTGTCTTTTAACTTGTTTACTTGGCTTGCCTCTTGAGTTAAAACAAAATGTATGTATAAAATTTTTGCCTAGCATCGATTTAGTTTTCACATTCATTGAGTCAACATTACATTTATGCTACACTTTGATATTTTGATTCTTTGAAGAATTCTTCTGAATACACAAAATAACAGGTTACAAATTATCATGTTGTGGCTAAACTGGCTTCTGATACAACTGGTCGTCAACGATGTGAGGTTTGCGCTAAATGATTGTTTTTAAATTCTTAGTGTGTATTCCATTGCTTGCATTGTTTTTCTGCAGCATTACCAAAAATGTTTTATACAATAGACTATGTTGTTCATTGTCTCCTGTATGATCTATAGGATGAAGATTTTATTTAAACAATTTCTTTCTGGAGTTTACCTGCCATTTACTTCAAGGTTGTCACCATAAGCCATATGTCTATTCTATTGGTACCAACCTTTTGGTTTTTTAGAACATCCTTAATATCACTCCTTAGTCGTTTAGTTGGAAAACTTACTAAGCTATGTGAACTGTTCAAATTTTCATGCCATATTAAGTGCTTCTTCTGCAGTTGCTTGTAAATAGAATGATGCATCATAACATTCCTCTCATCCTTATTTTCTTGTTGCTTGCAAAGAAAACATAGATGTTCTTCTCAGGCCATATTTTTCTATCTTCTTGATTCATATTTTAGGTGATGACAGCATAGCCTGAATTGACACATAATGTCATTTATGCATTTAGATTTTCAGGTGGAAGCATTGTTGTTCTGTATAGGTGATCATCAGGTCTATCTCACATCAAGAGAATCTCATTTTCTTACTAGGATCTTGGCAAAAATTCTTAATTACCTTCTTTTGTATAAAGTATCAGATGTTTAATGGATTTTCAGGAAAATATACCATTTCAATCCCCTGTTTTTAATCCACTTCTTTGTTTTCCTGGTGCCAACACTGCTTGGTATGGCAATTTGGTTGTGTCCATATGTCTTATTTTGGTTAGATATGGGACAAATTGGCATAATTCTCTTTGTAGAGGTAGCATAGCTATTTTTGCTAGCATCATGGTGTAAGGGGTTTGTATTATTAGTACTCTTACTTCTAACAAGAAACATTTCTGATCTCTCTCAACTTTTTTCCTTAGTTATGTGGAGTTTCTTGATGGGGGGACGGTTTTGTGGCTGGGAGGACCAAGGGCCTAAGTTTGGGGATAGTGGTGGTGGGGGGGTGGTGCAAATACATATAGTACTTGAAAAATTAATTATAAAAAGATGTATAAGGAATAAGTATCAGAACTACAAATGAAACTTTGATATACTAGTAAACTACTAAATAGTAAAGTTGTAAACACATTGCAATGATTGCATTAAAGTTTTAAACATTTGAATTTTGAAGTGAGTATTAACAATGAAAATGTTGAATTAAAAATTTATATTATATTCAAATTTTCATAATGATGATTACAATGACAAATATTCAAAATGTCAAAATGGTTTGGAGTGATGTTTTAATCATCACCAAACTTCTCATCACTAGAATTGCTAGATTCCACATGCTCAAGCTCCTCTAAACCAATACCAACCAGCCTTGTCTGTGTACCATCATCATTGACTTGTGCTAGCTCCTTTGGCTCTACATCCCATCATGATGCTGGACTCTCCTTGTATGTAAGTGTGCTGTGGTCAATGAGATGCAAGGCACTATGTACAACAACAAGCTTCTCTGCGCTCTCGGATGTAAGTCTATTCCTCTTAATGGAGTGGATGATGCTATAAGTAGACCAATTCTTGTTAATAGTAGAAGAATTAGAAACTTGGTGTAGATTTTTAATGATCAGATAAATGCACAGAAAATTAATTCAAATCAGATGCAAAGACACAGCAGATACCCTGGGAAAACCCTCCTCTTGAGGGAGAAAAAAACCAGCAACAATATATCACTTATATATTGAATTGTCACAAAAATGATCTTCTTACAAGAGGCCGATATACAGGCCCAAAATTATGCACCAGAGAGATGCAACACAGAACTATAATGCTGATAGAACTCAGCCTCAAACAATATGCTCTCCTATAGAATTCGCTTTTACTTCTAGACAATTCGCACTTAGACTTCAATGAATAATATTGAACTGAACTTGATCTTGATGATGAACAATGGGAATGCCATCGAATATAAATACAAACTAGAGGAGAGGACGTGACTTTTCCAAGCACCAAGTAGGCCACCATCAAGAAGACGTCTTTTAGAAATTCGCGCCTCTTGTAACAAGGTCGGCCTTGTTAGAAAACCGTGCCTCTTCATTAATAAATTGTTTGCTTAACAATAGAAGTGTCTTAAGAAGTCGTGCCTCTTGAGTCTCAATAAATTAAATAGCTTGGGGCTATTATTTAATTTATTGCCAATAAGATCGCTGGAAGATTACTTCTGACGCTGCATGTTAACATCAACCCTCCCTCTCAGCGAGGGAGTTTACTTCCAGTTGCACAGGACATATCACCTCATCATGATGCCTACCACTATGGCTACAACCATAAGTGAAAAGAAGAATATCACCTCATCGTGATATTAGATATCGCCTCAACACGATATCAACCATAATGGCTACAACCATACTATGGTGTGTACAAGTGTTCATCACTTGCGTGATGTTGTCACCTCAACATGACTTTCACCATGGCTCCCGAGGGTGTTCCAGTACAAAACATGTCATGGAGTCACACATGACATCCACCATGACTCTCTCTCAGAGGGAAAGTGGAAACAAGTTTTCACCTTAAATCTCAAGGAGAAATGCATTAACAAGGGTTTGAACTTCAAATCTCCCTCAAGGAGAAATGCATTAACAAGGGATTTCACCTCAAACTTCTTTCACAGAGAAGAACTCATTAAATAGGTTCACTGATACTGAGACTCTTTCTCAATTAAGGTTGGATTCTCCACCATACCAAGCTTATCTCGAAAGTGCACAAACTTATCCTCGAGAGAGGCTTGTGAGAATGTCTTCATCTAATACTCATCGCCATATATGCAATTCCTTAACTGATAGCTCCTCTCCAGAAAATTCATATCTCTAATATAGTGGTACTTGATCTCAACATGCTTGGTTCCGCCATGGAACACAATAAGATTGACGTACGTAAAAGCTTCACGCAACTCTCATTATCACAATGACGATAGTAGTTCCATTGATCGGGTTCAAACAATCCTACAAGGAGCTTATGAAGCCACAATCGGCTTCCTCTCGAAGGCTATACAAGCTGCAATATACTCGCCTTGCTGTACTAATGCTACGATGACCGCTTCCTCCTCGCACTGTGATATCATAGCGGTAATCCCAAATCAAAGCAACAACCGTAGGTGTTCGACCGCGACACACCGCCCAATCGTAATCGCGATAACCGTAACTCAAGCCTGGCTATTCTAAGAATACCAACCCATATCCAACCGTGTAAGGCCACAATAAGTGTCAAAGATATGTTTAGCTGCAACAAGATGTATCTGTCTCGGTTCACACATGAACTGGCTAAGTGCACTCACCGCATAACAAATATCAGATCTAGTGTTAACTAGATACATCAAGGACCCAATCAGTTGTCTATACAATGTAGGATCCACTAAGTTTGAACTAGTCGTTCTCCCTTCAATTTACATATGTAGGTTGGTCTCCATGGGTGTAGACATGGATTTGCAATCCATCATACCAAATCTCTTAAGTGTATCAATGGTGTACTTCCCTTGACTTAGAATCATCTCATCTGGTTTCTGCCATACTTCTAAGCCAAGGAAGTAATTCATGAGCCCAAGGTCCTCCATCTCAAATTCGGAAGTCAACTCCTTACACTCGAGAATCAGGTGATCTTCTCCAGTAAGAATCAAATCATCAACATATAAGACCAAAATTAATGCTTCACCATTGATTACCTTGAAGTAGAGATTAGAGTTAGCATCATTCTTCAAGAAGCCCAAACTTGACAGGTAACGATCAATCCTTTCGTACCATGCTCGAGGAGCCTGCTTAAGACCATACAAGGCCTTCTTCAGCTTGCAAACATGAGACTCCTTCTCATGAACTTCAAATCCATCAGGTTGCTCAATATAAACTTCTTCCTCAATCACACCATTCAGAAATGCTATCTTCACATCCATTTGGTGAATCTTCCATCCTCTAGATGTAGCAATAGCAATGATGGTTTTGACAAAAGTATAGCGAGCAACAAGAGCAAATGTTTCTTCGTAATCAACTCCCTCTTTCTGAGAAAACCCATGAGCCACAAATCTTGCTTTGTACTTCTCAATGCTCCCATCTGCAGCATGCTTGATCTTGAAGAGCCATTTAGAAGATACCACAAACTTTCCCTCGGGTCTAGGAACAATGTCCCAAACATCATTCTTAAGAATTGGCTAATACTCCTTTGCCATAGCACCTCTCCAAACCTGATGACTAGATGCTTCCTCAACATAGGTAGGCTTGGATTCAATAATCTGACTCATTAAGGCAATATAACTGGAGAACTTATGTGGCCTTTTACTTTCTCTGAATGTGTCTCTAGGAGCTGCAAAGCTTTTAGCCTCTTGCATAGTACGCCTGGCCCATAGAGGTCTCTTTCTCCCAATAACAATGTCAGTAGGCCCATCAGTAGGTTCCAAGGGTTCAACAGGATCAATATCTTCTTTTGGTTCCGACGTCTCCCTCTGAATCTTAGGAGTATGGTCAACTTCCATGTCCTGTGGAGACTCTTCATTATCGATCTCCATATGAATGCCCCTGGATCTCCTGAATGCAACATCTTCTTCGAATGTGACATCCCTACTGATCTCAATCAACTTTTGTTCTGGAATGTATATATTGTAGGCTTTTGATGTCTCATTGTAGCCCACAAATATTCCCTTCTTGCCAGAAGGCTCCAACTTAGTTCTCTTTTCCTTTGGAACATGAACATAGACAGGACATCCAAAGATCCTCAAATGACTGACTTTAGGCTTCTTCCCTATAAAGGCTTCTTCCGGAGTCATATTCTCCAAGACCTTATGAGGCCTTCTGTTCTGAACATATACAGCCGTCCTGGAAGCTTCTGCCCATAAGAAGGTTTGCAAATCTTGATCATGGATCATGGCCTTTGTTGCTTCCATGATCGTCCTGTTCTTTCTTTCCACAACACCATTCTGTTGAGGATTATAGGAGACACATAACTCCCTCTTAATCCTTGCATAAATACAAAAATTCCGAAAACCAAAGCGCAACCCTTGCAAGTACCTTCGTGCTCTTGGTTGAACTTAGGAAGACCCAACACCATCTTCTCCATGATAGGTAAGGCTCAGAAGTGTAGGTGAGCCAATCTCCGATGCCAAAGATCACATAGACTTGAAGAATCATGAACCAAAGCTTGTAGAGGACGCGTGCAGACCCTGTAAAGACTTTCATGTCTAACTCCAATTACTTGAGCATTCTTGAAGCTAGAGTTCCCCATCCACACAAGAACTTTTCCTTTGGAGAAGGCAACTTGATATCCTTCATCTTCTAAGGCAGTGTAATGTCCCCTTCTCAAATGTGATCTTTCCTGTTGACCGTTGGCCTATTCCGGAGACCCGTAGGCTACTGGGACGGTGAAATTAGGGTTTCTTGTTTTTGAGGAGGTTGTTGCTTGGAGTTTGGAATTTGGATTGTGGATTCTTTCTGGGTTTTCAGAAAGCTTTGCAGTGGCATAATCTGTTTGGTTTTCCGGGCAACTTCATGAATTTACTATTTTTAGTAAATTCTATTTCTGGCAGTGGACAGGAGGGTTTCAGTTCAGTTGGTCCTCTCCTTCGGGCAATTCAGTTGGTATTGATGTTTATGGATTTTTGGGGCATTTTTATGGAGAGATAAGTTATTTTCATATTATAATGTTATATTTAATATTATAACCCCTTGGCCTAGCACATTAACTTTATGTTGTTTTAAAAAGGGGACTTTATGGGTGAGTGCCTCATTAGAAAAGATTAAATAAATCAAAGGTTCAAAAATGCTCAAGGAGAGTTGGATGCCAACTTGAAGGGAAGAATATTTTAATGAAAAAAGTAAATATTATTGCTTCTTTGAAAATGGATGCCACCTTGGAGGGAAAAGAGTCAACTTAAATTTGAATTGCCTTGACTTCTGTTTTTGGCGCACCTTCTAGAGACTTCTAGAGATTCTCTTCAAGCTTATAAAAGGAGACCTCTTCTCTTTAGTTGATCATCTCATATTTTCAATGTAACGCCCCGCCGTGTTGACCCCAAAGGACAACAAACACTGCGCATTTTTTTCTTTTTCTTTTCTTGAAAGTGAAACATTGCGTAAGATAAATTTGCACATTCATTACATGAAAGCAATTATGCAATTACAAAGTCATTCACGTCCTTTGGGGTACACGAAACGGTCATTACAATTCATAAACTTTTATCAAACGAAAGTGAATAAACAACCAAGATTACACAATGATGACATTCAACCATCCATGATTAAAAGAGAGGAAATTGATACATCATTTTATAGCAATTCAATTCATAGTTCCATAACACAATAGTGGAGCATATTTCCACAAATACAACATATCAGATAACAACTACCACATAAGGTTTACAAAGGTAAAATAGCAATACATTGCAATCGTTTCAGGAGTACATTACATCACTTCAGGAGTATATTACATTTCTTCAAGGGTCCATATGCATCCTGTCGTGCAGAGGAAAAGATACATCAAATACAAGAATGTTACATAATTGAACATGGTACAATAGAATCGAGGTAGAGTCCTGGATCAACAACATCAACACAAACTCAGACTGGGGACCCAATGGGGTGCATAGCACGTTCCACCCGACCATGTGGACCCAAAGGCCCACCCCCCGTGCTAGGAGATGACAAGAAAGGACCCACGACCAAGACAGACAAGTAGAACGATCACAAGGCCAAACCACAAGGTTAACCAAAACATAACATACCACAATCTCATTTACCACTTACAAGGTGACTGCTTCCAGAGGCATACAAAGGGAAAGGCAAGGGATACTATAACACCAATATTCATATACTCCCAACTGAAAGGTACGCAAATACTTGGGTTCCCAAAGAAACGCACATCATGGCTTGGACTATAACTCGTCAAATGAAAGACGATTCAATGGAGAATGCAATCAATCATGAGAACGTAAAAGTCACCCTTTCAGTTTGAAACACAATCAAAACGGTCAATTTCAAGAATGTTTAGCTCATCTTCACGATTTATCTTTTCACTCAACAAGAAAACACTTCAAACAATTAAAGAAATTAAAGAAACATATTTTAGATCCATCCCAACACCAAGCAAAAATAAATGGATAACCAAAGTGACCATGCAACACATAATACCAACAAACTCATGAAATCAACATATAAAGATAAATCATCCAATCCATAACCACTTTTAAAAGGGTTATCCAAACAACTTCTTATATAAATACCTCATATATACAATTATAGCTAATTTCAAATTCATCACATAACCATTATTCAAAGAGACCAAAATATTATTTTCTAACATTTAACTACACAATCCCTACTTTTATCAATCTTGTTATCCTATGTTCTACTAATACAACAGGATATATTGAAAATGCCAATATTGCTCTTAGAATATTATTTCTTATTCATTATCATGTTCACACTTCTCTTATGTATACGAGATACCAACTCAACACCATCTAGGAGTTTTAATAAAGGTATAAAAGTAACACCACCCTAGAGCCTATTTAAGTTCATAAACCTATTACGCAAGAAATAAATGCACTAAGACTAACAAATTACTAATATTATCTAGAGGTTACTATCATCTCCTAACATCATTACTTGGTTATCAACCTGAAAGGTACTATCATTGTTTAACCAACTAGACACAAATAGTATTGATGCTTAATCTTCTCTTAACATGAGAACGAGTATTAACCTATAAGTAAACCATCAGTATTTACAACTAAAGATATTATTGTTATTCAAAAATTCACTAGTAATATTCAGTCCATGATTAAGATTGAGGTTGATCAAGCCTTCAGAAGGGTATAATTGTGTATCGATACCAATAACCAAATCATTGTATATTATTTAGGTCATAGATCTTTACCATACCAATTCCAATTTAAACGAGTAGTAAAACCTTCCATGATAGAATATACTTTTCTTTTCCCTTTTTTTTTTTTTTAATTATCTCTCAATATAATTGTTTTTGAATTTTTTATTTATTTATATTATTATTATTATTATTAATTTAATTATTTACTCAACCCCATATATATTCTTAAAAAGTAAATAAAAGAAAATTAATAAGATTAAGAAATAACATATAAATAAATAAATATACATTAATTAATTTACACCTTACTTATTATTTAATTTCCTTTTTAATAGGAAAGGGAGGAGGCCCATGAATAAAAAAAAACGCTTCTTTTCTCTTCTTTTATTTTAACGAATTTCTATAAATACTAGACTATTCCCTTTATAAGGATTCCTACATGGGGAAATTTTTTTTTTTTTTTTATTTTTACGTTTACTTATATCCTTATCTCAAATGAATATATTCCCTTTCTCATTTTAAACTATTTAATCCCTTCCCTTATTTTAAACTTTTATAAATATAATTCCCTTTCTAAAACAGTGAAGGTATATTCTCTTCCTTAATATATTCTCTTCCCTTAATTGTAGGGATATATAAAAATGTGTTTTCACGTGAGGCTTAGAGTTAAATTCAAGCCTTTTAAATAAAATTCTAGCTTTTTAATTTCTTAAAGGGATCGCCTTTTTCCTTAAAGAGAGGCATGCCTAAGAAACTTTCAAGCAAAAGCATTTGGTAGGTGTAAAGCCCGCTCACCCACCTTGTCCCGCTTTCTTCTGTATGTGCCAAAGAGGAAACTGGAAATAAGTGAGACAGGGAAGCGTGAAAACAAAACACATGAACGGTTTGACAGAATACCCTACATAATTGCGGTCTCATGGGATGTAATGATTACAGGATATGCACAAAATGGATTTAATTGATGAGACTTCACAAAATTTACAAGCAAATGTAATTAGCAGGTGTAAAGCACAGATTATTTAAACCTTTAAACTTCCTATCATGTTCAACTGCTACGGCTAAGATAGGCTGACAATGGTATCAGGGGATTATTTAAATTTCTACAACATTCTATTTTCAAGTACTGCAGATGGAACAGGTTACGAATAGAATCAGGAAGGCTATTTACGCCCCTACAGACTTCCATGTTCAAGAGTTGCTGCTGTGGTAGGTTGTGAATGGTAAGAGGGCAAATTATTTGTAGTTGCAGACTCGTAACCCCCAAAACACAGAATTATTCATCGCTCCTTGCTGACACTGTGGTTGTTAAGGATAAAGGCCTGAAAATGCGACCGGGTTAGCTCCAAAGTATACACAGATGTTGCATACTCATTTAGCGGCTGAGACGGGTTGTCAATGAAAAGAGAGAGATTATATAAACCTCTACAACATTCTATTTCCAGTGCTGCAGAGAAGACAGGTTGCCAACGGTATTAGGGAGGCCAGTTAACTTATACGCTCTCCAAAGGCCTAAATACTTCAGCTGTGATAGATGGCGAATGGTAACAGGGACATTATTTAAGTTTATGCACCCTCCAACGAACTTCATTCACCCATACACGGGCGTGCGAACTGTTTCACAGAATGCCTCAAAGAGAAGCCAATTAAACCTGTGGCGCGTGTGGATCATATATGAATATAGGCTGGGCATTTCCGACAACACTTCTCTTTAGTTGGAACCTAAAATACAGGCATGTGTAATGCGGGAGCATAGACAAGGCACTTGACAGCTTGATAGAAACCCCAGAGAGATGAGGACTCAAACACAAGTCACGAAAATTATTTTCGAAACAAAAATGTGGTCTCATGGAATAATGATTGCAAAATATGCACAACGCGGTTTTTGCTGAAAAGGCTTAAGAAACTTTCAAGAAAATGCAGTTTGGCAGGAGTAAAATCCAAATTACACCACCTTAGCCAACCTTCTACCTGCCTCATTGACATACCTGATTAGAGTAGTGGAGGATCAATTCCAGGGAAGAAGAGTTTGGAGAAGCGAATACCATCTCCTTGTCGTAGCTGGTAGAAACTCCTAACATACCTCCTTATGGCGCGTCGACAAGGCACCTAATCTCCTGGCAGAGTGTGTGTCCTCCTGGGTGCCTTTTCTTTCTCTTTCAGAATTCTCCCTCCCCAAAAATGTCGACGCCTCCCCAAAAAGCATGCAGAAAACTCAACACAAGGTCCAGACACGTGAACATAAAGGAATACCTTGAAGGCAGGTGGAGGCACAAGCAAGACAGGTGTAAGGTCAATTTTGATTGAAAAGACGTGTGCAACAAGTAAAGGCATGAGGACACGAGAGGACAAGGAATTTTCTTTTAACCATTATCCTCACTCCAAAATAAATTATTAATTATTTATTTTTTTTTGCATATAGTTTAAAACTGCACTTTTACCAAAAGAAATTAATCTATTTATTTATTACTAAATCATTTATTTGTTAATTTACTTTAAACAAAGCAATTTAATTAAATCATTTGCTATAGCCCATAACATTTCATAAAATTAATTAATTTGTTTATAATTATTTATTTATTCTATATTTATTAATTTTTGACTTAACATTATTATTTTACCCCCAATCAACTTAGTCACCTTGTAATCAATTTAATTGATTAATCAAGGCTAGATACAAAAATTTCAAAGCAAAATTTATCAATATAATAACAAACACAAAAGACAACTCAAATTAACCAAACAAGCTCACTCAAGATCCAAAGACGGTCGAAACGGAGGGACACTACATTCAATAAAGACATGCTACCGAAATGGTAACAGATTGCTTCGGGGAAAGCACACCTCCTAGCTTGGCTCATCTTCTTGCTTGAAAGATAGCAACTAG
The DNA here is from genome assembly GCA_007258455.2 of Sequoia sempervirens. Lineage (NCBI taxonomy): Eukaryota > Viridiplantae > Streptophyta > Pinopsida > Cupressales > Cupressaceae > Sequoia > Sequoia sempervirens. Next base: position 63,037 of record VDFB02377207.1, on the reverse strand, counting down.
TTGAGAGATAGATTGTAGTAAGTTTGTTTTCAGTATTGAATTTGAGTTACTAGCATATTAGTTCAGTTTCCTTGCATTTAGTCTTGTTTCTAGAGTTGCTGGTTATCACAGCTGATTGTAAGAATTGATCATATCTCTTGAAATAAAAATATTGTAGTTCTGGGTATTGAACCAATCTGATTTCCTGCCAAGGGTGACCTAGCTTGTTAAGTTTCAGATTTTATTAATGTGTCTTGAATTTTATGGAGCAAAATTGCCCCTCCTTGAGGGCCGTACTTTTCTGAGGATGCATTGATTTCCGTGCAAAATAAATAGGAGTCATTTGGGTTGGTTTCTCAGTCACTTTTGGGGCGCCATCATATTAGGAGTTGAATGCATTTAGTCTCATGTGATTTGGGTGAGTTTAGAGTGATTTGTGGGCATTTTAGTAAGTTGCTGTGTTGCTGGTCTGTGCAATTTTCTGTCATAATCAGTCATATCAGACTTGGGAAAAATTCATTAGTGAGTGAGAAGTTGATACTAAAGGGATTTGGGGGCATTGGAGATTAGTTAAAATTATTGCAGCATCTGAAGCTTCTAATCTTGTGTTCTTGGCAGGCTCTCTAACTTATTGTAAGCTGAACAGTAGTACTGTCAGCAATTCTCTCTTCTCCTCTTGAATTTACATGTACTTCCCACTGAATAAGTGGAAGAGGCTGGCTTGCCACCTATTTACTTTCAGTTAGTAGTTGTAGGGATCCTCTGACCACATGCTCGCCATCACTCGGCGCCATTCTTGGTTAGAGTTACTTCAGCTCATCTTGCATTGGATCCTCTGACCATATGCTTGTCTGTCCTAGACGCATTCTTGGTTAGAGTTACCTTTTAGTTTGCATCTGCATTAGATCCTCTGACCAATGCTCACACCTTGCCCACATCGGGATCCTGGTGTACATTCTAGTTAGAGTTACTTTCCGCATCGTTTTGGTTTAGAGCTAACCTTAACGGGTGCGTGTTGATTGTAATTGCATTTGAAAAAACAAAAAAAAAATTGGTCCGGTTCATTACAGGCAGAAATAGAAATAAGATTGCGCTTGATTCCTGGGACATACAAAACATCTCTCAACTGAAGTGTAATGCCGGAATCCAGAGGAAGAGTAGAGGTCCCAATTCCTTTTACGGAATAGCCAACATCATCTCCAATAATAACTTGTTTGGAAAACTCTTTCTCCACCAAACTTGATAAGTGCTCCTTGAATCTCGTGATGTGTCGAGAAGCACCACTGTCGATTAACCAAGTGTTGGTGTCAGTAGCTACATTGCTTGATAGAGCTGAATAAAACAAGTATTCGCATGAATCCTCCTGTGGAGAAGCATCATCAACATCTGCAACGGTGGCTTGTTGCTTAGGTCTAGTTGGACAATGCTTAGCAAAGTGCCCAAACTTATCACACCTGAAGCATTGAATCTTGGACATGTCTCTCTTCTTCTTGGAGGGAGGTGCATCATCATTTCCCTTATCTCGATTCCTCTTGAAGAACCCTTTCCTTCCATCTTTTCCCTTCTTCTTTGAAGCATGGGAGGCGAGAACATGAATGTCTTCATTCTTTGAACTTTGATCAACGCCTCTTGCCACCAACCTTGATTCTTCTTGAATGCAATCAGATCTTAGATGATCAAACTTAGGCAATTTTGATCTTGCACTGATTCCCTGAATGTAGGATTCCCAAGACAAAGGTAGACCATTGAAAGCGAGCATAGTCAAGTCTTTGTCATCAACCATATGTCCTATTGACGAGAGCTGATCTCTCAAATCTGAAATCCTCATGAAGTATGCAATCACTGATTTTCCTTTCGCCATCTTCACATGATGAAGTTGTTGCTTCAGTGCAAGTGCTCGGCTGGTATTGTTGATTTCGTACATTTCTTCCAATGTTTTGAACATGTCTCTTGCTGTCTTCAACTTAGAGATGATAGGAACAATATGATCCTTGACGGAATCAACCAATATCTTCATTGCCTTAATATCTTTCTTCACCCACTGCAACTTCTCTTCTTCCTCCTCAGGTTTAGGAACACTAGACTCCACAAACTCACCTAAGTCATTTTCACACAAGGTAAGCATGATCCTAAATCTCCATGATGTGAAGTTTGATGCTTCCTCGAGTCTATCCTCAATCTTCAAACCATTCACCATCTTGACTAATGTAGAAAATGAACAAAGAAGTATGAAGGAGAGAATAGAGTATCGCTGTTTAGGAACAAATCTGATCATGATCCTCTCAAACCCGCTTTGATACCATTTAGATTTTTAATGATTAGATAAATGCACAGAAAATTAATTCAAATCAGATGCAAAGACACAACAGATACCTTGGGAAAACCCTCCTCTTGAGGGAGAAAAAAACTAGCAACATTATATCACTTATATATTGAATTGTCACAAAAATGATCTTCTTACAAGAGGTCGATATACAGGCCCAAAATTATGCACCAAAGAGTGATGCAACATAGAACTATAATGTTGATAGAACTCAGCCTCAAACAATATGCTATCCTATAGAATTCGCTTTTACTTCTAGACAATTCGCACTTAGACTTCAATGAATAATATTGAACTGAACTTGATCTTGATGATGAACAATGAGAATGCCATCGAATATAAATACAAACTAGAGGAGAGGATGTTACTTTTCCAAGCACCAAGTCGGCCACCATCAAGAAGATGTCTTTTAGAAATTCGCGCCTCTTGTAACAAGGTCGGCCTTGTTAGAAAATCGTGCCTCTTCATTAATAAATTGTTTGCTTAACAATAGAAGTGTCTTAAGAAGTCGTTCCTCTTGAGTCTCAATAAATTAAATAGCATGGGGCTATTATTTAATTTATTGCCAATAAGAAGATCGCTGGAAGATTACTTCTGACGCTGCATGTTAACATCAACACTTGGGATAGCAAACAATTGGCTAGAGAGGTAGTCAAAGAAGTAGGCTCATGTATAGTCCACCACAAAATTGGATCCTCCTATGCCATTGTCTCCCTATCTATCTTGGCCTCCTCAGAATAACCTCTTAACAGTGGAAAATTTTGTCCACTCAGTATGAATGATGCCGGCATCTAAAGAATCATACATCTTTTGGATAGCCTTCATGAACCTTGCCTTCACCTTAGCAATCTGTATGGGTGTAATTTTACCAAGCCTTTGCACATGCTACTTCGAATTCAATGCATAGGTAGTCATGTGTAAGGGAATGTTGAGCTTTGCCATCTCTGATGAATGATTGGTTGAATGTGTTCATTGTAGAATTGCAATGTGGGGTCATTTTGTCGCATAACAGCTTTTAATTTGGTCAAATATAGAATCATTGCACTCATACACCTCTAGGCTAGGTGCATTGGCATCCTGTTGACGTGGTTTTTGAGACCGCACCAACACAGAATAAAGTCTCCCAACGGACGCTCTATCCTCTCTTGAACAAAGTATTCAGCATGCTAAGATTGTGAGTAAGATCATGCTTTCAACTCCAAGGTTCCTTAAGTGCGAATAGGCTCAGTTTGGCTCGATGTGATATTGCTGGTATTTCAAGGGGACTTACACAATTGTTCGACGACTAACAACAAACAGCAGACAAAGGGCTTTCGTGTAATTCAAATGATTTGGCAGGTGAGCGCAAGTTTCCTAACTCTAACCGGAAATGTGCGGAAAAGTAAAGGGTATAAGGCCTAAGAAATTTATGTTCTATTCTAAATGCAGGATATGTGGAGCTTCGTTTCAATGAACTTTCTTAGATTTCTACCTAAGCCTCCGTCGGACGACCTGATAAAATCGGTGCAATCTTCAAGGAAGCTTGGCGAAAGGATGTTCGTTATAATTTATTTCATACATACCACCATGGAAACTTGGCCTTAAGTGTATGAAAACCTGGCAGAGTTAGAAGCACAAAATAATCTCCGATTGACCACTTAAATTGAACTTAATCATCAACAAACATGGTGGTATAGAATCATGACTATCTCAATAAACAACTGGTGTACTAAATGGAATTTTTGGCATTACGTGTGGTGTTAAAATCTTGTTAAAATGCATGAAAGGTCTGTTTTAGAGTCAAATGTCCTTAGAATCTTGGTGGAGTTTTCATTACAGGAACATGTACAAAATTACAGAAAAGAATTGAAAATTAGGGTTTTCCCCTATTTTGGAAATCCAGAAAATGAGACCTTCCAATGATGAAATGGTTGCGATGGAACACAAGGGCTTCACGTCCATTGATCAGAGTGAGAATCATCAAAGACCACGTTTTACTCGGTGGGTCTATTTCTCTCTTTGGGAGCAGTTAGGAGCTCCACAGTAATGGCGAGATTGGCCATTTACAGTGGCTGAAGTAAGCTTCAAAAGCTTCAACGATACAACCATGGCGGAAAAGGTCAAAAAAGATGCTGTTTGACGAAGGAGATTCCTGAAAACGAAAAAGGTCAAAATTTGACTAACTCTGGAGATGTTACGAAGGGGAGATTGCTCACATGTTGAAAAGGTGCCTTTTTCAAGCAGGGGCGCCCATGATCTTTGAAGGTCAAATGAAGTCAGTAAGATCATCCGAAGCAGTCATTCTCAACGTTTGATTGCTGGCTCAACAGTGAAACAAACATCCAGATCATCCGATGAATGGAAGTCACTAGCTGGCAAAAGAGGCGATTGAGGAATTGTAGAAACCACGGTTAACGACGAAGTTGCAAGAAAAGGCCTTTCAAAAGCAAAGAAGCCCTTTCTTTGGACTTTGGATGCGATAATGACAAGGCCTCTTGATGACCTTCCGACTCAAAGCAAATCTGACATACATAAACATCCCGATACATGAGGCGGTCGGATGTAATCTCGGATCAAAATGAAACAACTTAATGGGTGAAAATGAAAAATCAAGCTAAGAAATGGCCCTTTTAAAGGAGAGCCCTTGAATCACGGGAACCCTAATTTGAGATCAGTTTTCCGAGCAGTCATTCTGTGACAGTGATGCTGATGAAACATCATATAGAAAACATCGACTCTCGATCCAGCAATCGGTTCTTCCAAAGACACGAAGTCATTTCGATAATTTGAAGAAACGAAGGCGGAAAATCACTAAGGCATTGTAGCACTTCTTGGGAAAAGATCTTCAGACCCTTAACTTCAGAAACTTTATCCTTGAGTCTCAGGCACTTCTTTCAGTATATGGATTCCTCCCTTGATGAATATAGTAATGGTCTCAAAATCAAATGGACAGCATGGTCAGGATCAAACAAAGGGAGGTTCAGGAGAAAATACCAAAAAAACTTGCAAAAGATGAAAAGGGACGCCTAAAAGAAGTCAAAGGTCATTTGTTGACTAAAGTCAAAAGCTTTTTGAGTTAAAGTTGGCTAAAACGCTCCACGATTGGTGGAAATCACCTTTTTAACTTCAGATCAAACTCAAATCACCTTTTGGGCTTGTGTTAGGTCCCCAAATTTGTGGATCTGAAGCCCAAACATATATATTCAAGGAGATGGCGTCCATTTCCTTATTTCATTGCAGGTTGAAAGACAAAAACAGCCACAAAGCTCTCAAAGGACGCCATTGAAGATCTGAAGGAGGTTTTCATCCGTTCTTCATTTTTATTGCAGATCTGAAGCAGGAAAGGGTTGCCATTTTGAGGATTGGATCAGAGATAGTTTTTTTTGAAGATCAGCTAAAACTTCCAATCCACCTTCTGTCTTTTTCCTCTCTTCTCGTCTTAGGTTTTCTTGCATCTGACAGAAAAAGCAACAGGCCACATCAGATCTGATCAACTGGGTAGATTCAGCATCATTTTCCAGAGAAACCCATCTCGACAAATTTTCAAAATCAACAAACTTGCACTATTTTAAGGGTTTCAGAAAAAGTTTCAGAATCCAAATTCCGAGGAACTGGGTTTGTTCAGCATTGAAGCACGAACAAAACCCATGTGCCAGATTTTTTCCGGAAAAATACTTCTCGGCAGGGCGCTATTTTTAAGGGTTTCCGAAAATCATCTGAACTAGGTCAAGCTTACAGTCAATCTTCAAGTTTTTCAGGATGCAGTACTCCCAGGTGCAATACGAGACCAAGACGGTCTTACTCCATGATTACCTGAAAACAGTTGACACAAATCTACACCAAGTAAATCCAGTGGTCGATTTGGAGCAATTAGAAGGCATGAATCAAATAACATTGCAAAATATCGAAGAATCCGGATTGCTGCAAGCCGCTTCAATTCCCATCACACTACAAAGCGTAGAGCTCGTAATCGCTTGTATCAAGCATTACAACCCTACCACCAGAGAAATCAGAGCAACAGATGGAAGGATTGTTTGCAGTTTAAAGCCTCAAGATATCGAAAGATGTTTTGATATTCCCTCACATCCTAACAGCAAAGTCATATCATTGACGGAATGTGAGAAAGCTTTTGAGACGGCCAAGGACAAATGTCAAAGGATAATGGCCGAAAAATGGCTAAAAGTGACAAAGGCAAGCTTGCCTAAGTTGTTGGGGCGAGGAGAATGTAAAGACGAGTACGCAGTGTTAATCACTCTACTCAACAGAGTCACTGGAGAAGAAGATGGTCGTCAGTTCCAGCCATGGATGTACTATGTCATCGCTAAAATCATTGGCAGGAGGGAATACTATGACTGGGCCACTTTGATCAGTGACACACTCCACCGACAAATCACTGGGTATCTGGAAGCTCATAGGTTCCACATGTGCTCCTACCTGGTATACTTGATAGCCTTCCAAGGCGATTTCAGGTTATTGAACAATGTGGGAACCTTAGGTGTGCAGAAGGTTCACGAGTTTTTCACACGCCTTGAGTTTACTCAAGCGGAAAGACACTTCAAGAAGACAAGTGATCACTTCACCATGCACATAGTTCGTGAGCTTAACCATGAGATGCACGTGCGTATTTCACAGACAGCCAGAGAGGCAATGGCGGATTGGGCAGATTGGTTTATCCAATTTCCTACATTCTCCTACATACGCGTGTATGGCTACATTGGCCACCCCGCCATGTTACCAAGACACCCTTCAGATAGGGTAGTTTTCATGGAGTTCCTGAGACAGTTGTCCGAAGTTCATGTCCACTTGCGCTTGAAGAGGAAGACAGCTGTTAACTTTCCCGTTGAAATGGGACTATATAGATGTGAATCCGCGGCAGATGCAAAGATGATGGGTCAAGAAACAAGGAGGTTTAACCTCAAATATCTCATTGATAGAAGATCTTATGATCCAAGAGGACTCTATGCAGCACACCTTGAGCAACACTCGTCACATAAGTCTTCTATGGAAGATTATTGGGTGAATTGTAAAGACGAGTATGAAGTGCGAAGAAGGAATTACAGCAGATTCAGACTCCCACAGATTGCTGATTTCATGTCAGCAGACATTGAGGGCCTGTCAGATGATGAAGGGGAAGTCATTCTCCCCACATTCTTCGCAGATTCAGTTGACTCCCACCCGCTCCCGAGAGTGGATTGGTATGCCAAAGAGGATACATCTATAGAAGAAAGAACGAGTAGAGTGGTTAGAAATAGCCAACTCTATCTCGACAGCAAGAAATCAAGGAAGGTGCTACCTCACAGAACAGAGCCGCCACAGGTTCAGTCTACACCACCTTCCACTTCAAGAAGGAAACCTAGACAAAAGCAATGGTGCAATCCTCCCCAAGGGATGAGGATGTCAAAACCTAGAACACAGAGGACACCAGTGGAGAAAGCCACACATAGTCCTGAAATAATCACGGGGATTGCTGCCCCAGAACAAAGAGTAGAGACTGCTACCCCTGATTCAGCAGAAGTTATCACGGAGGAACCAACAGCATTAGTTGTTGAAGAACCAGTGGCTGAGCCAATGACAGAGGTAGCAACAGTAGAAGCAGCAACAGAAACGGTGCCTGTTATGGAAACAGAGCCGCCCATATCACCAGTATCACAGCGAACACAGGTCCTCATCGACTTGGATTCGCCACCGAGAGACATTACTCCAGCACAGTCTCACACATCTAGCGTTCAAGGGCCTCACGTCCCTCCTAGTGAAGTTCGCCGAGATTCTATTTGGCTCGAAGGTTTCCTAGGAAGGAAGAGGGAAAAACCCTCATATGAGCTTGACTTTACCGAATTCGACCACGTCCCACAAGACACGTCGGCGAAGAAGTTAAAGAAACAAGTTCACATAGAAAGGAATGCAGAATGTGAGATCATCATAGGGACTGCCGCTCCACCAGTAGAGAAAGGCATACACGAGGTCCAAGTCGAAGACTACACTTTGTCTCAACTTAACCTCGGGAAGACTACACGACAGGTGGAGGCGGACCTTCTCGGAATAGCTTCGGTGAGCGCACAAGAAAGGATGGCCAAGGATGGTAAAGAAAAGGCAGCCTTAAAGGCTGAAAATCAGAAACTGAGGTCTTACATCACCAGCTTGATACATGGCACACCCAACGTCTCAGCCCTACCGGCAGGACTACTAGATCTCCCCGCCGAACAAAATCATCGGCAATTGTTAACATTCGGCAAACACTTGAGGAATCAGGTGGAAGAGTTTGTTCTCAAGGGTAGATGCGTACTGGCTAACCTATACCAGTTACGGGATAGAGCACATGAACTTCGTGTGGAGATCCAGCAGTCAGAACAGAAGATTGCAGAAAAGAGGCTTGAAGACGAAAGTACAATTGCAGATTTGCAATTAGCATATCAATCAGTATACTCCGAGGAAAACAAGCAACATCTTTTTGCTTGGAAAGAACAATTGGCGTACAAGGTGAAAGCCTACGACGCTCATTCAGTAGAGATGATTGATTACAGAAGGGTGGTTGCCACTATTATCAACTTCGCAAGAATGTTGGTAATATCTTTCCCTTGCATGGAATATCAGCGTGAGGGAGGAGAATACGTCGAGTTGGTGACTGTACAGAACCAGTTCAGGGATGTCATCCGCAGCACCTTTCTTGACGATCCAGAGGGTTGTAAGCTGGCTAAGGTAGCAGCTTTATCAACCAAGTTAGAAGAGGCAGCATCTCAATGCATTGACTTCGGAAATCAGCTCACAACGGGTGAGGTCATGCTCCGACGCCACGTCATCATCCTACGGAGCATTAACTCCCCAGAAGCTGATGAGGTCAATCAATGGATTGAGACACTGTTGATTAATGGCGAGTTATAAATGCACCAGAAAAGGACGCTATACACACTCCAAGTGGCATTCATGAGACTTGAGTTGACTTGACGCTTCTTTCCAAGTCAACTCGAGATGCTATTAAATGTAGTTGGAGTTAACTTGATGCTTCTTTCCAAGTTTAACTCCACTTTCCTTAAATCATGCATTGTCAGATCCCACTAATTAAGGATGTCTAATTGACTTCCACGATTTGAGGATCTTAGATCTCCACTAAATGTGGATGTCTATTTTGGAGGGAGACTTTACATTTAAGTTCACCTTTAGTTTGCTTTCAGTCAACTGAAGTAGTTTCCAGTTGACTCTTTGTTGACTTTCAGTTAACTGAAGTAGTTTCCAGTTAACTGCTTGTTCCCCCTATTTAGGAATAAATCTTGCTAATTGATTGGCAAGAACTCATTGTTAACTCAAGGAGATTTTGGGGTTGTCCCACTCCTTTGAGTTCTATAAATAAGAGCCTTGGGCTCATTAATTTAACCTTACTTGCTATACAAGTACTGTATTTATTTAACCGCCTCACAGCGAATATTTGTTCCTCTTGGATGAGAGTTGAATTTGGATGGTGTAATTGTGCATGATTGGTGCTTGCTTTCCCCAACTTTTGTAGTTAGTTGATAAAGCATTGAAGAAGAATATCAGAAGGCGCTTGCATTTTGATCATCTTGTTTGAGTTATGTCTACGTCCTGTGTTTAATAGCTCGTTGTCTCATTTCCCTCCTCGGATAGGAGTCCCTCCTCCTTGGATATTTGTTATTGACAGTTGTCGTTTGATGTTGTTTAATGTGTTGCCTTCCAAGCTATACTTCGGATAGGAGTCCCTCCTCCTTAGCAAGCTCGTTAGCCAAGGCATCGTGATTTTGTTGTTTCTAGTAAACTATTTCTTAAGCTCATACCTCGGATAGGAGTCCCTCCTCCTTGGCAGATCTCGGATCTAGTTTACCGTGCAGGGCGTTTGCTTGTACCAACCTTATCCCGGTGTATACCCGAGAGTTCAGAGCCTCGGTCATATCCTCTGGAGACGGCGAATTCAAGTGATCCAACCATCCCATTCCCGCTCCTTTACCCTCATACTGTTCATCTTGAAAGGTATTGGATAGATAAAGCTAGTTAGTGCGTGGTTAAGATCTCCCCGAAACGAGAGAAAAGCAGCCTCTGAGCGCATTGTGTTTAATGCACCCTTGTGTCACATGACTGAAACGCAAAGATAGGAACCTAGTTAAGACATTTCCTTCCCTCGCATTGCTCCCAGCAGAGAGAGGGACTTCTCTTCTTTAAATAACAAAGAAGTGTTGCAAAACATTTGAAATAGCTGAACGTTTACAATCAGCACTCCAGAGGTGCTAATTTAAGCGCCAACAAACACCACGCAAAATAAGCTACTTGCATGAATTTAAGCTACTTGGATGCGAAAGGAAGAAGAAACCTTGCTAGCATTTCATGACAAGACGAATTCCATCATCAATGAAAAGATCTATTATCATAAAATGTGTTACACAACAATCTCCTCAAAAGTTTTCAAAGGGAAAACTTTCTCTCTTCTCAAATTATGCAAAATGCTCTACAATGCTACACTACTGCTCAATAGCAATACTCTCTCAATGTCTTACTATTCCAATGTCTAATCTAATTCTAATCTTCTAATCCCGTGCCTTACAAAGTAATCCCCCTTTATAGCTAATAAAATTTAAAGGCGGCTGAGGTTACAATCAATAGAGTGGCGAATGTTTTCTCAGCTAATAATATTGCCTAAAACATACGAGAAATTGAAATTAATAAATCATACATAATGTCCACCATCATCCTTCTAGAAGATTCCATTTGTAGACGCGTTCACACTGTTCTCGATCTTCTTTCTTGGCGTTGTTCTTTGAGCTTCCATCCTTTCTTCATCTTGAGTTTTGAAAATATTTCATCTTTGTCACTTGAGCTAACACTTAGCCAATTTCTTGCAACTTTTTCTTCCTTCGAGGTTGAAACTTGTAACTTTATCTTCCTCCGAGGGTTGTAATATCATCGTGCTTCATCACTTCAAGTCATCACGCTAAGTCATCATCGTTTGGCCTCGACGTTCCTCCTGCAAAACAAGCAAGGGGAAGGGTATTAGAACACTTCATAATGTAAATTCAACTTACTTACCGAGATTTGATCTCCAAGGATTTGTTGCCTCCACTAGCCAACTTCGTGTTCAAGTTCATAATTCTTTATGCCTTAGCCAAATTTCATCATCCTTTGAACAATATCAACTTCAACTGCATCCTCAAGAAATTCATTTCACCCGCTGGAGCTCGACAACTTTGATTTTATCCACCTCTGGCTCAAGAAAACTATCTTTACGAAGGGTTTAAGCAAATTCACCTAGGCAGTTCCTTTCAAATTCATCATCTGGAGAATTTCACCTTGAACACACATTTTCTTCATTTTTGCCTTAGAAAATTTTCAAGTTTTCCCTTAGGAAAACTCAACAACCTAATTCCCACTTGAAATCCTCATCCCAGAATCCTCGACAAGCTGTGGAAGACCCTAAAATCCATTCCTCATCGATAATCTTCAATACCTAGAAGAAAATTTTCTCCAGAACGCGCCGAACTCATGGGTGCACAACGAACGGGTTCATTTTATTTTTCTGAATTTTGAACCTTAGAAAATTATTTTTCAACAATTTATTCTCGTTCTTCGATTCCCCCTGAGAATTTTGCTCTGACTTGGAAAATTTTTATATCAACCCTGTGGAGCTGGCATCATCTGACTTCATCTCTGGCAACTCTGCTCACACTTCAGGAAAATTCCATCACCTCTCCAGACTTAAGCATTTTTCTAAGGGAGAAAATATTTTGTGCCTTAGAAATTTTTGAATCACTTTGAAAAACTTGCCTTAGAAAATTTTACATCCAACTCGACCAATTTTGCCTGTAAAAATATCAACTTCACTTAGAAAATTTTATTCACAGAGATGCCTGGCACATTTTGTTTCCTAGCCACGACTTCGTATTTAACTTCACACTTGAAAAATATTTTTGGAGCTCCAATGCCTTAGAGATATTTCATCACTTCAATTTATATTTCACTTCATACTTAAGGTGTATAGCACACTGAGGAAAGAAAATCACGCCTTAGCAAAAAAAAATAAAAATCTCTAACACCTTGGCATTTTCAACGCCCAACACACTTTATTCATCCTCTTTGCATGGCGCATATCACATTTAGAGGGGAGTACTTAACACGTCTAGCACCTTATTTCATCTTCAATGCCCAAGCAATATTTTATTTTCCATCACCCACCATCTTGGCGTACTTAGCACATTTGGAAAGAATAACTCCAACGCCTTGGTAACTCCTTATTTTCACCATCATCACCTTACATCTTGGCGCATTCAACACTTAGAAGAGGATGGGCGCATTCTAGGCATGCAGGAGGATGAAAGTTTCTAACGCCTTCCTTAAGTGACTCCTCAACTTCCAACTTTTGTCCTCATGTGGCCCCATTTGGGCGCATTTTACATGTAGAGGAGGATGAAGCATCTTTGACCCATGTTGACTAGCTAAAGATGGGCGCATATTGCATGATGAGGAGTATAAAACTTGTTCCAACGCCTTCCCTTGTTGACTTGTTGACTTCAAATGTGGGCGGATTTTCATGTAGGAGGAGGAATCTTTTTCAACGCCTTAACCCTTGTCCTCACATGCCTCATTTTGGGCGCATTTTACCCCTCATGCAGGATAAAAATGTTTGACTCCTTTGACCCATTTGTTTTTGGGCGCATTTTAGCAAGGGTGAAGGATAAACTTTTCAACGCCACCTTTGACCACCTTGGACTTCTTTCTCCCTTGGGCGCATTTTCACATAGCTGCAGGATGAAATGTGTTGACCACTTTGACTTCTTTTCAGCTGGGCGCATTTGGAGGGTGGTGAAGGACGAGTTCAAACACTTAGAATTTTTTTTTTTTTGGGCCTCTTACTAGCATGTGGGTGCATTTTTCCATGAGAGCAGGACGAGCTTGTGCCTTAGAATTTTTTTTTTTTTGTGCTTGGCATATACTTGAAGGCGCATTTGGGCTAGGCAGAAGGATGAAAACTTGTTGACTGCTTTGACCTTTCTCATTTTGGGCGCATTTTGCCCCTGATGGAGGATAAACCTCATACTTAGAAAATTTTGAACTTTCACCAGTTTTTCCTTGAGGGCGCATTTTGGCATGTGTGGAGGATGTAACATGTTGACTTTTCTTTGACCACTCCAGCTTTGGGCGCATTTTACCTCTGGTGAAGGATGAAACTCCATACTTAGAATTTTTTTATGCCTCCTTACTAGCTGGGCGCATTTCCTTTTGCATACTGGACGAAGTTCCAGACTTAGACAAATTTTCATCATCTTTCGCCAGCTTACGTGCCCTGCTATTTATAGTAAGCCCTCTCACTTTTGCACTTCTGAAACTCAGATCAACTTGAAATTTTGAACGTAGCATCCTCATAGCTTCATTGACCTGTCAACACTGCCATTTTTAGCTGACTTGCTATTTTTAGCCTGTTTTTGAAGGTGGTTTACTATAAATAGTAACCTCATGTTTCTGATAGCTCCCATGCTCCGATCGAGTTGAAATTTGAATGAGGCGCTCCTCACCACGTGACCTCGTTGGCTGACGATGCAATTGATTTACTATTTTAGCTGCCTAATTTGACTTACTATAAATAGTAAGTGTCTGCTTGACCTCAAATTTCACCGCCAGATAGTCAAGGACGCCGATCGCCAGTTGGTTTACATCGATTTTGAAGACTTTTGATGCCTATTTTAGGTTCAAGCCGAAACCCTAATTCGCTTTCAGATGCACACCTCAAATGAGCCTTGTTTGCCTCAAGCCGCACCCGGACACCATGAATCAATCATTGAAGCTGGCCGACACACCTTAAAAATAAAATAGCAAGTTCCTCATCGAGTGGGAATCCCCGCTTAGAAGTCACACCATCGCTAAGCTTCTTGAAAACCCATCGTGAATCACCCGACATGCTAAAGAAACCTCGACATGCAAAACTCTAAAATAGCCTCTGGTCAATTCCGAAAAGTGGTCATCTCACTTTGCATGTTACATCATCGCTAAAGTCTTGAAAACCCGTATAAATATGCAGACATGCAAAGAAAAACTCTGCATCTGCACCCTGAAATTTGCTCCGGAAGCCGGACTGCTAAAAATAGTAAGTTGTCCGTTTTCGCTCAAATTTGGCATGCAAGCAGTTTGATATACTCTGAATGCAGTGTGACTGTCGGAATCTCAAAAAAATGTTGACGAATTGCCTGTAATCTCACACTTACTAAAAATAGTAAGTACCTCGGAATCTAATAAATTTTTGCTGAGAGCCTGCTGAAAGCATACTAACAAGAACGTTAAGCTCAAGTTTCAAGTTATTCACCTCGTTTGACTTCAAATTGGCTGGAAAGACTCAAACCCTAATTTCAGACTTGGCCAAATTCATGCTGAAGCTTGCAGACGGGAACGTCCCCAGAAAGTAGACCATCAGAAAAGAGACAGACAGAGAGAGAGACCAAAAACCAAAGCCAAAAAGGCGAGAATGGAGCAAAAATTAGGGGTCCCCATCTTGAATGGGGCGATGTGTGAAAAAGGTCACAACACATCCCCATATCTAATCACTCTAAAGATTGGAGTAATGATGGAGACAATATATTTTGCATCACCCCAAAAAACATCACTCTTAAACCACATCCTTCTCCCTCTTTCCCTACTTTGTCTTGGACTCAAGCCACCAATTCCATTCTATTGTCATAACAATTAGTTGCAATGCCTCTTGCAACTCAAGCATCCTCTCCAAGAGAATGAAATATGATGCATATCTAGCCTCTGCAAGTTTCAACAATTCCTTCTTAGAGAAGGTCCTGAAAAGTGCATGCGAAGTGTGGTGTTTGTAGATAAACATCTACACATCTCTAACATCATTAACAACTGTTTTGATTCAACAAAATTTTCCCATGTCCTTGAGTGCATTATTTATGGCATGCCCACAACAAAGGGTCCACCAAATATTTCTATAAGCTGCCTCAATTAACTTCCTTGCAAATTTGCACACATGGACCGCATCTGTCACTACTTGGACCACATTTTGTGGCTTCAACCTCCTCTATACCATCTTTAAGGATATTGTTGTGACCTTTTCACACATCACCCTATTTAAAATGGGGACCCCCTAATTTTTGCTCCATTCTGGTCTTTTGGCTTTCGTTTTGTTTCTCTCTCTCTCGGTTGTCTCTTTTTCTGTTGTCTGTCTTTCTGGGGTGTGCCCATCTGTGAGCTTAAACGTGAAATTTTGGCCAAGTCTGTTAAATTAGGGTTTGTATTTCTCTGGTTAATTTGAGGTCAAATGGAGTAAATAAGTTGAAATCTGAGACTAATGTTGTTGTCAACATGCTTCCAGCAGGCTCCTAGCTAAGTTTCATCAAATTCTGGTAACTTACTATTTTTAGTGAGTGTGCAATTCAGGGCGTTCCTTGGGCATTTTTGAAGTTCCAAGAGTCACACTGCATTCAGAACACATGTCAGGATGCTCGTCTGCAAGTTTTGAGCCAGAACAGATAACTATCTATTTTTAGCAAGTTCAACTTCTGGAGCAGATTTTTAGGGTTTGCATGTTAGGGTTTTCTATCCATGTCTGGAGATTATTTCTGGGTTTTCTGAAACCTACGTGATGATATAACATGCGAAATGAGGTGATGACTTTCAGTGTTCAGCCTTCAGGGGCTATTTTTAGGGTTTGCATGTTGGGATTTTCTTTGCATGTCTGCATTTTCCTTGTGGGTTTTTCGAGACCTTCGCAACGATGTAACATGCAAACCAGGATTAGAACTTTTTTAGGAGCCGTCTTCGGAGGCTATTTTTAGGGTTTGCATGTCAAGGTTTTCTTTGCATGTCTGATGATTCTTTATGGGTTTTTCAAGAGCAACGCAGTGATGTGACATGCAAAGCAAGATGATTAGTTTTCAAAGACTTACTATTTTTAGCAGATCCATTCCGGCAGCTGCCCAACGCATCAAAATTACAAACAGGGTGAAGTGCAACAAAAATGAGGTCAAACGGAGGTTGTTTGATATACATGCAAGTCAAATTAGGGTTTCCAGCTTCGGGACCCAAAATGAGGGGTAAAATGTTAGAATTTTCGAAAACCGGTGTATCCCACTGCGATCAGCATCTTTCAAGCTATCCACCGGTAAAATTTGAAGGCAATTGGAGCACTTACTATTTATAGTAAGGCATTCCAGAAACTGGCTAAAAATAGTAAATCAGCGTCAGGCGCCAGTGTGAACGGGCAAGTCATTTGATGAGGAGCACACCATTCGAATTTCAAGTCAAACGAAATTGTGGAGGTCTCAGGAACAAGTAGTTGCTATAAATAGTAAAACACCTTCAGAAACATACTATTTTTAGTAGGTCAGCTCGACATGGCAGTATGAACAGGCTAATAAGGTCATGAAGATCCAGTGTTTAAAATTTCAAATCAATCTGAGCTTCAGAGATGTGAAAATCAAAGGACTTACTATTTTTAGTAAGTATTGAGTTGGCTGGTGAGGATGAGAAAAAAAAAAAAAAACGCCGAGTCTAAAGTTCATCCTACTCATACATCAAAATGCACCCTCAGGGTGATGGAGGCTAAAAAAATTCTAAGTCTGAACTCAATATCCTGCAGGACCATCAAAATGCGCCCAACTTGCCTTGAGGGTGTTAAAAAATTTCTAAGTATTGAATCTCATCCTCCATGACATGTCAAATGCGCCCAACCTGCCTTGATGCCTTGGAAAAATTCTAAGTGTTGGAGATGTCCACTTGCCACCCTCAAATGCGCCCACTTCAGCTGGGGAAGTCAAGGAAATTTCTAGGACATGGTGTATATCCACCTCCATAGGCTAAATGCGCCCACTACAAGCATGGGATGGAAAAATATTCTAAGGCATAAGTTTCATCCCTCACCATGTATGAAATGCCCAAGGAAGAACTAGTAAAGTGGAAAATTTTCTAAGTCAAAGTTTCATCCATCTCCCCCCTCCAAATGTGCCCATCCTCAAGATAGGAAATGCGCCCATGTTTTAAAAAAGAAGTCAAAGAGGGGTCAAAGGCGTTGAAGGTTTGTCCTACCTATGTAAAATGCGCCCATCCTCCTTCATACATGAAATGTGCCCAAATGAAGGCATGTAAGGACAAAACAGGTGCATGCAAGGAGGGAATGTTGCTAAGGCGTTGAAGAAACAAATATCCTCCCCATAGTGCTAAATGCGCCCAAGGTGCATGCAGGAAGAAAGGTTGATGAAGAGATTCTATGGCCTCCACCTCAACATATGAAATGCGCCCATGCAAAGAGAATCTAAGACGTCCAAGGTAAAGTGAGGTGAAAATAGAAAATTATTCCAAGGCGTTGGAATTTAATCCTCCTCCATGACATACTAAGTGTGCCTAGGACAAGGATGAAGTTGATAAATAGAAAATTCTATGGCGTTGAAGTCAGGCAAAGTGAAGTTGATGGCTAAAAATGACTAAGGAAAGGCTTAAGTTCACCTCAACATATGCGCCCAAGCTGGTGATGACATGCTAAATTTTTTTTCTAAGTGTTGAAATTTCACCTCTAGAGGAATACACTTGAGTTTGAGGTGATGATAAAATTTGCTAAGGCATGAATAAAATTGGCTTAGATATGTCAGAAGGTGCCAGCTTCACGAAGATGATAAAAATTTTCAAGGCCAAGCAGGAAAATACGCCCAAAGATGAAGGATGGGAATAAATTTGATGAAAAATGTTTTTTCTAAGGTTAAAAAACTTCAAAAATTAAATGTACCCCTTCATTTGTAGACCCATGGATTCGACGTTTTCTAAAGGGAATTTTCTTTTGGGTATCGATCATCTTCGATGAGGAATGGATTTTAAAGTCTTCCACACTTTGCCGAGGCCTTTAGGATGGAGATTTTTGATGGGCACTTAAACAATGAATTTCCTAACGAAAATTTGAAGAATTTTCTAAGGCAAGGAATAAAATGTGATGTTGACATAAAAATGCCTTGGCCGATGAATTTGAAGTTGGGTGCCTAGATAATTTTTGATCAAATTCCTGATGAAAACATGTTGCTCGAGCCAAAGTTGGATGAAATGTCAAAGTGAATGCCTCAGCTGGGAAAGTGAATTTCTCGAGGAAGATGCAGTTGAAGCTAACACTTTCAAAAGAGGATTTTAAAAATGCATCTCTTAAATATGCCCTTGAGGAAGATGAAATTTGTCTAAGGCATTGAAATATGATGTACAGGTGTTATATGCCCCAGCCTACAGATGTTGAAACATCATGAAGAAAGCAAAGTTGGCTAGAGAAAATCGATGAACCCTTGGAAGTTAAAACATGAAAATAAGGTAAGTAGGGTGAGTTTATATTATGAAGTGTTCTGATGCTCTTCTTTTTGTTCGTTTTTGGAGAATGAACGCCGGGACCAGAGCACGATGATATTACAACCTTCGAAGGGAGATCAAGTTATGTGTTTCGAACTCCTCCACGAGATCTCAGTTGCACCCAAAACATGAAAGAAGAAAGTTGCAAGAAATGGGTAAGTGTTGGAATAACCTAATGTGCACACAATTCAAAGAGGTGGATGGCGAGGAAGAAATACTTGAGCCCAGGAGAAGGAGACCTTTCAGGATCAAAGGTGAAGAAATAATCATCCTCATGCAATTCAAAGTTAGAAAATGTCAGTTGAGAAGAGAATCATCATCGAGCACCAGAAAGAAGTTGCCTCCTCAGAGTCGGATCGAGAATGTGCCTGCCATACCCTTTCAAGAAGCTGAAGCCATGATGATCAAGCTCATCCAATTTGCAGTCAGAAAGAAGAACAGTGTGAACGTGTTTACAAACAGGAATCATCTAGAGGATGGTGGACATTAATTATTCATTTATTACTCCACTCCTCTTTTTAGGGTTAGGGCTGAGGTGGTACAATTTGGGCCATCCATCTAATTGTAATTTGAGCCGTCCGTTGGACTTGGCCAGCTATATAAAGGGGCATCCCCCCCCATTTGTATCATTAGACAGTAGAGTTTAGAGATCAGACTAGAGAGTAGAGCAAAGACACTTTAGTTGTAATATCTTAGCATAGCGTAGTTTGAAGGAGAAGGAAAGTTTTCCTTTGAAAACTTTGTAAGAGATTGTTGCGAAAAACTATTGTAATAAAAGATCTTTCATTGAATGGTGAATTCGTCTTTGTTATGAGTAGCTAGCAAGATTTCTTCATCCCTTCGACTTCAAGTTGTGTAAAGTAGAGTAGTTTTCATTTTCATGCAAGTAGATGTTAGCTGTGGATTTGTGGTGTTAATGGAGACAACTTCATTTTTATCCATACCACTAGTGGCTTGCTGACGGCAAGTTTGCCTTGTGTGGTCAACTGGAAAACATTACAAACTTAACTTCGATTGTGATTCAGGTGTTTGTATGCGTTGTTTTGACAGTACTTACATGTTGAGTTATAATTTGAAAACCTCTTGTCACTCCCTTGAAGATTGCACTGACTTTGTGTAAGTTTTCCAACGTGAGGCGGAGCAGAGTCTGGTTGAAGTCTGTTGAGATTGATCCCACGTCCCATCCTTAGATAGAACATAAACTTCTTAGGCCCTACACTCATTTTAAATTCAGTTCATTTTTGGTTAGCGTTAGGAAACTTGTGCTCACTTGCCAAATCATTCGAACCACGTGAAATCCTTAATCTGCTGTCTGCTATCAGCTGCCGAACAATTGTGTAAGTCCCCTCGTGATACCAACAAAATTACAGCGAACTAACTGAGGGTATTCTATTGCATTATCGGAACCTTGGAGTTGAAAGCATGAACTCACTTGCAATCTTAGCATGCTAAATACTTTGTTCAAGAGAGGATAGAGTATCCGTTGGGAAACTTTATTCTGTGTTGGTAACAGATATGAAATTGAAAATCAGCATCCTTGCGATGCCTTGAACAATCAACAACTCTAAGAAAATAAGGGCCTCCATTTGTTGGTGATTGATGAATCTGATGGACTTGCTTGACGATGCATTAGAAAGCTAGTAGAATTCTGAAAAGGACGACCGGTTTTGCAATTGTTAACAACTGTAGTTGGCCTCTTGAATTCATGGGCACCCCTGGCTTGTAGGGGTGCAGTGAGCTCCAGAGTTAGTCATTTTCAATGATTTTCATGCTTCTTGAGCTTCGCGTTTACTGTGTCGTCGACTGCGTTGACCGCGATCACTGCATGCCAACCGCGCTTACCGTCCACGTGCATCACCAACACCAACTCTTCATGTGTTTGTCGACTGCATCGTCGCCACTGTTGATGTGTTGACTGCGTCTGCCGTTGTGCGTGAATGATCTGTGAAGCTTCCGACATTCCTTGCGCTTTGCATTCATCGTGTTGCTTGAATGGGTTAATCACCGTTGTCGATGTCGTGAATACGTTCATCATTGTAATTGCTTTCACCATTTTGCGTGTACGGGTGCTTGAAAAATGGCTAAGGCATTGACTGCGTAGCATCTTTCTTGTAGCAAGGCATGCATTCTCCAGACTTAGAATATTTTCAGCATTTTTCACTTTTGAAAATCCCCTTCGTCTTCGAGCATCTTTTCGAGCATCTTTCGCCATGGATTCTTCCTTGAAGCTTTTGAGGCTTAGATTTCGACACCTGGTATTGGCCATCTGCCATTAATGGATGCAGAGGTCCTAACTTTTCTCCTGAAAAAATGAAGTAGACCCACCAGAGTAAAACAAACTTTTTGGTGATTTCGACTTGACCAGTGTGATTGTGAAGTCAAATTATCCTATCAAAATCATTTTCAACTAATTTTGGAAAGGTCCTATTTTTAGGGGTTTTCCTAAAAATAGGGGTACAAAACTCTAACTTTCATAATTTTAGAATTTTGCAAGTATCTTCTTGACATAAACCCACAAAAAGCTCATGTTTTGTTTGACTTAAAATTGGCTTTTAACAACAATTTTACAAGATTTAGACCATTTTTACCAAAATGCCGTATTGAAGCAAAAATTTATTTTGGGTACAACACAATACTCACCAATGTGCAACCATGTGATCTAGGCCCTTTGCTGTCCTAAAACATAGTTTTTGAGATATCCCTCCACCCATTTGTTCACTATCTCCGTTTGTCCGTCCGTTTGTGGGTAGTAGCTAGTGCTAGGAGTGAGTTCAGTCCCACTCAATTTGAAGAACTCCTGCCAAAAGAGATTGAGGAACTTGCTGTCCCTATCACTGACTATACTCTTAGGCATCCCATGCAACTTGAATACATCTCTAAAGAAGAGATCAGCCACTTGTGCTGTAGTATATGTCGCTGAAATAGCATAAAAATGGGAAAATAAGGTCAACCTATCAACCACAACATATATGTAGTCCTTGCCTTGTACCTTGGGTAACCCAGTGATGTAGTCTATAGAAATGCATTTCCATTTCTAATTAGGAATGGGTAAAGGCTGAAGTAAACCAACTGGATAGGTATGCTCGTTCTTATTCTGCTAGCAACTAGGGCACTTCTGACATACTTAAAGACTTCATGTTTAAGCCCTTTCCAAGTGAATCTCTCTTGAATCTGCCTGTATGTCTTGAAAAACCTCGGGTGACCAGACATAGGTGCATCATGAAATGTCCTCAATAACTTCACCTTAAGATAAAGAAGGCACCAAACAAATCCTATCTTTATAAATAATCAATTCATTAAGCACTGTATACCTATCATCACGAATTGTGCCCTCGAAAATCCTTGCTGCCCAAGAATCTTTGGCATACTCTGCTGTAATTAATTTTTTCCAATCAGCAGGAATCTCTATCGGAGAACATAAGTGAGGCCTCCTTGAAAGTGCATCAGCAACTACTTTCTTTTTTCCCTTGTCATATACAATGTCAAAATCATATGCCTATAGTCTACTTACCAGTTCTGTTGCGTGTCATTGAGGTCCTTCTGGTTCATGAAATATTTGATACTATTATGGTCAATTTTAATAATAAACTTACCCCCAACTAGGTATGGTCTAAACTTGGCCAAAGCATGCATGATGGCCAACATCTCTCTGTCATAAACAAAATAGCTTTTCTCCACACCTCTCAATTTTCTGCTCTCAACTGCAATGGGGTGCTTCTCCTGCACCAAAACTGCACTAATATCTTCTCCTGACGCATCACATTCCACCTCAAAAGGTTTGGAGAAATCAGGTATAGCTAACATTCGACATGATGACATCACTTGCTTGAAGTTCTCAAAACACCTCTACACTGAATCTGACCACTCGAATGCTCCCTGCTTAGTTAAATTTGTAAGTGGGGCTGCAATTTGAGAGAAACCCTTTACAAACCTCCTATAGAATCCACACAAACCAAAGAACCCCTTAAGCTGAGTGAGGTTCGTCGGTGGAGGCCAATCAACAATTGCTTTAATCTTCTCAGGATCAACTCACCCCCTCCGCATTGATGATATGACCAAGGTATAGGAGCTCTGTCATACCAAAGTCACATTTGGACTCTTTTGCATAGAGAGACTCACTCTCCAAGATGTTCAAAACCTCTTCAAGATGCTGCAAATGCTCCTGCCAAGTTTTGCTAAAAATCAAGATATCATCAAAGAATATCAAAACGAACTTTCTCAACTGATTCCTGAATACCTGATTCATGCAACTTTGAAAAGTGGCTGGGGCATTTGTCAAACCAAAGGGCATCACTAGAAACTTGAAATGCCCAAAATGGCACTTGAAAGCCGTCTTCTCTATGTCCTCTTTCCTTGTTCAAATATGTTGGTACCCTAACCTCAAATCTATCTTGGAGAAATACCAAGCACCATGTAACTCATCAATTAGCTCATCTATTTTGGGAATGGGATACCTGTTTTTTATGGTCTTCTTATTAAGGACTCTGTAATCAATGCACATTCACATAGTCCCATCTTTTTTCTTTACCAAAACAATTGCTGATGTGAATGGACTTTTGCTAGGCCTTATCTCTAACAATTCCTTAATTGCTTTTTCTATTTCTTCTTTGTGTCTCTTAGGATGTTGGTAAGGAGTAATCATCACTGGTTTAGTACCCTCCTCAAATTCTATGATATGCTCTATCCCTCTTTCTGGTGGAACTCTAGGAGGAATGCTCCTTGTTGGCGTTTAAATTAGCACGTCTAGAGTACTGATTGTAAACATTTAGCTATTACAAATGTTTTGCAACATTTCTTTGTTATTTAAAGAAGAGAAGTCCCTCTTTGCTGATGTAATGCGTAAGAGAGGGTAGAGTATACTAAGGTTCCTATCTTTTTGTACTCAGCGGTAGGACACAAGGGTGCACAAACACAATGCGCCATAGCTAAGCTTTTTCTCTGGTTTCAACATATCTTAACTACGACTATTCTAGCTTTTAATCTATCCTATCTCCTCAAGGTAAACGGAGCATGAGGGCATAGGAGCGGGAATGGATTGGTTGGATCACTCGAATCTGCCACCTCCTTAGAATATGGCCGAGGCTCTGAACTCTCGGATATACGCTGGGATAAGGTTTTATACAAGCAAACACTCTTTACGGTAAGTTGGATCTGAGACCTGCCAAGGAGGAGGAACCTGTTGTGACCTTTTCACACATCGCCCCATTCAAAATGGGGACCCCTAAATTTTTGCTCCATTCTGGTCTTTTGGTTTTGGTTTTTGTCTTTCTCTCTCGCTCTGCTTCTTTTCTGCTTTCTGCTTTCCGGGGGTGCTCCCGTCAGCAAGCTTGAACGTAAAGGTTCGACCAAGTACTGAAATTAGGGTAGGTCATTTTGAGGCCAAATTGAGTTGGTTAGTCAGCTTTTGAGCCTAGTAGTGTTGATACCATGCTTTCAGCAAGCAACCCCTGAATTTTCACTAAGTTCTGCCAACTTTCTATTTTTAGTAAGTGTCGATTTAGGTTTGATTTTCTTGAGATTTTCACATTCCGGCAACTTCATTGCGTTCTGTGCGCTGCAAGTTCACTTCTGGTAAAATTTGAGCAAAAACGGACGACTTGCTATTTTTAGCAGTCCAACTTCCAGAGCGGATTTCGAGGTTTAGATGTTACATTTTCTGATGCATGTCCGGAGATTCCTTCTGGGTTTTTCAAGACCTTCGCGGTGATATGACATGCAAAGCATGACGATGACTTTCAGCATTCGGCCTTCGGAGGCCGATATTAGGGTTTGCATGCAGATGTTTTCGGCGCATGTCGCCATATTCCTTCTGGGTTTTCCAAGAGCTTCACAACAATGTAACATGCAAATGGAACTGACCACTTTTCAGGAACTTACTATTTTTAGCCAGTGCTTGCATGTTGGAGATTTTTCTGGGTTTTTCTGGGTTTTTCAAGATTTCTCGGGTAGTATGACATGCAAGATCACCCGGCAGCCGGTTGGTCACTTTTTCGGCCACTTTCTATTTTTAGTAGGTACCAATCAGGCAGCAGCTCAGCACTTCAGAATTGCAGACTGACCACCATGCAACTGAAACGAGGTCAAACGGAGCTCATTTGAGCGACATGCACAAAATTAGGGTTTCGAACTTCAGCGCTAAAAATGAGGAATCAAAGGTTAAAATGTGCAAAACTGAAGTATCCATCATGATCAGCATCCTTTCGAGAATCTGCGGGCAAAATTTGAAGGCAATCGGAGAACCTGCCATTTTTAGTAAAATGTTCCAGATGTAGGCCATAAATAGAAAGTTGATCTCAGCGCCGACACAGATGGGCAAGTTCACCAACAAGGAGTGCACTGTCTAAAGTTCAAGTCAAACGGAGATAGGGAAACCTCAGAAACGAACACTTACTATAAATAGAAAGTCACTTCAGAAAAAGCTATAAATGGCGGGTCGGTATCAAATCTCGGCGGGTACGGGACAAACATGTGATAAGGAGTCTTTGGCGCGAATTTCAAGATAAACGGAGTTACAAAGAATGAAGAATCAGATGATTGCTATTTTTAGCAGGTCAATTAGGGTTTCCTAAAATCAAGGGCAAACAGGATAGTCAAGCAGAAAAAGCTTCCAGTGACAATCACCATGTTTCGGGCATTCAACACGTGAAGTTTGAAGACTTTCTGAACAGTTTCTATTTTTAGCAGGTTGCTAAAAATAGCAGGGTGAGAATCAGGCTTTCTGGAGTTAGGATTCGGTCTCAATGGCGCAAAATTCAGAGAATTGTCTAAAAATAGAAACTCGGGGTGAATTAGGGTTAACAGAGAAAAATCAACTTAAATCTGGCAGAGGGCGTAAAATTTGCTAAAATGGATAAAATTTCAAGTCCGGCATTGAAACTCGCTTTGAAAGCTGAACAGAAGCGGAAAATTCACTAAGTCTGGAAAGTCGGAAGTAGCCTAGTCAAAATGCGCCTAAGGAGAAAAGAGGGACTTA
This sequence comes from Sequoia sempervirens, assembly GCA_007258455.2. Classification (NCBI taxonomy): domain Eukaryota; kingdom Viridiplantae; phylum Streptophyta; class Pinopsida; order Cupressales; family Cupressaceae; genus Sequoia; species Sequoia sempervirens. The sequence goes on along the minus strand of VDFB02377207.1, from coordinate 37,469 downwards.
AAATTTCACTAAGGCATTAAAGTTGAATGCTTGACCCCTCAAATGCGCCCTTGAGACTGGAGGGAGTAAATTGATGAGATTTTGTCTAAGTGTCGAAATTGGAAGCTTGACTAGTGATATGCGCCTGGGCTTGTGGATGATGCTAGGAAAGATCCTAAGTGTTAAACTTGAACATTGACCCTTCTAAATGCGCCCATGGCAAAAATGAATGTTGCAAGTGTCATATGCGCCCATAGGGAAGGTGTTGAAGAAAATGCCTAGGGCATAAGGAAATGGAACCTCAAGGCACAAAATGCGCCCCTCATGAAACTGGAAGTGTCACCTCTGAAATGCGCCCCTGGGTGTTAGGTAAAAAAGGGTTTATGTGTCGAAGATTAAATGTTGACCCTCTCATTTGCGCCCAAAGCCAAAAATGAAAGCTTGGTAGGTGATTTGCGCCCAAGCCTGGGAAATTGTAAAAATTTGACTAAGTCAAGAACTGGAAGTTGGAGGTCCCAAATGCGCCCCTCTTTAAAAATTTAAGAGTTTTGCCTAAGTGTTTCAAATTGGAAGTAGGGACCTTTATATGCGCCCTTGAGACTGAAGGGAGTAAAGTGAGTGAAATTTTTCTAAGTGTCAAAATGAAAGTTAGGCATGTCATATACGCCCAAGGCACAAACTGGAAGGAGACTACCTTATATGCGCCCAAGGAGAAATTTCGGCAAGTGTCACAAAATGAATACAAAGGGGGTGAGATGCGCCTTACCTTGAGAGGGGTTGGAAGTGAGAAATTGAAAGCTTGACACATGATACGCGCCTAGACTTGGAAGGGAGCTGGAAAATATTTGCAAAGTGTTGAAACTAAGTGTTGACCCTCTGGAATGCGCCTATGACAAAACTGAAAGTTAAGACCCTCATATGCGCCTGAAAGCTCCCTCTTTAATATGCGCCCCAGATCACTTCAAAATTTTTCTAAGTGTCAAAAGGATGAAGTTCAGCATAGTAAATGCGCCCAAGCAATGAAATTGGACGGACACCCTATGATTTGCGCCCAGGGCATAAACTAGAAGCCACCATGAATACGCGCCCATGAAGAAATCTGGAAATGCTAAATGCGTGGGAATTCAAATTGAAAGAGGAGCCTATCAAATGCGCTTGAAAGCTCACACAGGTAAATGCGCCCATGAAGGAAAAGATTGGAACTTGAAAATTTAGGTAAATGCGCCCATGAAGGAAAAGATTGGAACTTGAAAATTTCTAAGTTATAAGAAATTTGATGCTCAGAGTATGATATGCGCCCAAGGCACAAACTGGAAGCTGGACATGGAGAGTGCGCCTGAAGTGATGAAAATGGATGTTGATCCATCCAAATGCGCCCAAGACCTTGAAAGATGCTGAGGCGTGGGAAATGAAAGTATCACCACGTATATGCGTTGCTGGATAAAATTGAAACTTCAACATGAAATTTGCGCCTTCAAACTTCCACCAATGGTATGCGCCATGAAATCAAGATGATATAAAAACGTCCAAGTCATTTAAATGCTCATGGGTGTATTTGCGCCCACCTTTGAAAGGGAAAATTGGATTTTAAAAAGAAGAAAATTTTAAAAGGGCGTTGGAAATAAAATTATAATAGGCGCTTTGACTAAGGGAGATAGGAATAAAAAATTAATGCTTAAAAAATTAAATATCTCCCCCTTTTATGATATACGTAAAATCACTGGTGATTTTCTTAAAAAAAATCAAAGGCGTTTTAATTTTCCAAAGCGAGATTAAATTGAAAAGGCGTTGGAAGTTATGTAATTTCTCCAGGCGATAAATTTTTAAAAATTTGATGGAGAAACAAATTAATTTAATTTAATTTAATTATTTTCCTAAGTTTAATATTAAATTCCCCCTTTCGATTTTGACCCATGAAATTGTGAAATTCGGATGATTTTAACAAGGGGAATTTATTTTGGAAGTCAATTACGGATGGAAAATAAAATTACGCCTAGCCAAGTTTGACGATTGATATCGAATTTTTAATGCGTTGAAGAAATAAATTAAAATGGCTTTTAAATTAAATTTTTAATAAATTAAAAGTGCCATTTTAAAAAACAGTTGAGATAATTTCAAATCAGTGTAAAAATGATTTTCTCGGAATTACTGGAGGTAACTGGCAGTCGGGAGGGAATTTTAAATTTAAATCGAGGAAAGAATCTCCCCGAATAGCAAATTGTCATAACAACTGCCTGACGACTGGAATATTCCCTTTTAAATTTAGCAAACGCGTCAGTCATTATGAAGGGACTAAAAGGCATCTGCTAAAATTAGCACCAGTCTTTTGCTATAAAACTCTGAGGATTTTCATTCTCATCTCACAAGACTCGAAGTTGAAATTTATGCTGGTGAATTGAGTTGTGAGATCTAATCCGAGAGTTGCTGAAAGTGTGAGGAAATAAGTTCGATTTTTGCAAGAAATTAAAGTTGCTGAAGGTTGATTTCTTGAAGTTGCTGAGATCCGGAGTTGTGAAGTTACTGCGATTCGAAGTAAAGTTTGAAGGGTTTAGCATTTTTATTTCTTCACGTTGCTGAGGTAAGTAACCGAAGTTGCTGAGACTTTGTGTTTGCTGAAAGTTGAAATGCTTTTGAAATTGAGAGTTAAAGGGCTGAAATCATTTATTTATGCTGAAGGATTGAAATTGTTTGAATTCGAAGTTGTCTGAGCTTTAAATTTTCTGAAATTGCCGAGTGTTAGAGTCAAATCGGATTTAAAATTGTTAAGGCCTTCGAAGTTGCTGGTTTATAATGTTCGAAGTGCTGATTTTTGATTGCTTTTCGAAGTTGCTGATTTATAACTCTCGAAAAGTTGATTTTAAATTGTTGAGGCTTGCTGATTTAAACTTGCTCGTTCAAAACTCTCGGACTTATTTAAACTCTTCGAAGTTGCTGATGTATAACTGTCGAAGAGCTGATTTCAAACTTGGTAATTTATAATTTGAAAGCTAGCTGATTTTAAATATTCAAAGTTGCTGATTTAAATATTGCTGAAACTTAACTCGTTTTCCGAAGTTGAAATTGTTGGAGTTGATTTCTTACGTAGAGTTGAATATTTCTTTTGGCTGCAAGTTGTTGAAACTTGAAGTTTTAATTCTCAAGAAGTCAAAGTTGGCTGCTGAGGATACTAACTTGCATTTATTTTTGCAGCCAACTCCAACCGCCAGCCACCTCACGTGATTTTTATTTTAAAAAGTCGGAAGTGTAATGTTCGCTTTTGTTTTGCAGATGGCTGATGGACGAAAGGTCGACGTTGCTGGAACAAGCAAGGCTGGAGCTAAGGCTACCAACAATGAGGCTGTCAAAGAGAACGCCTCCAGGCAGGCGATTATCAAGGGTCTAAAGAAGTCCTTCATCCCGGAGTCGAAGATCATCTCAAAGTATGGAAGCCTGACGGACACCAATCTCGGGCCATTCAACCTCGAGGCCTTCACGCGCAGAATGTATGGGCAGGGTGGCAACCTCCCGACGGAGGCATCACGCAATATTGTGAAGAGCGGATTGTACGCAGCAGCAGGGTTCCAACCAGCAGTCCGTTGTCCCGAGTTGATCCTAGAGTGTGCCAACTTTTACAACTCCGAGGATCGGACTATCAGCTCTCCGGATGGTATGATCATGGCCAACTTCGCTCCTGATGCAATTGGCGAGGCGTTTGGGATATTTGCTACAGATGATATGTTGTATAAATCCAAGGCAAAGGCTGACAAGATGTACGCCACGTCCTTTGAGAAATGCATGAAGAGGATAAACACCACATGGATGCGAAAGCCAAAGCCTCCTGCTGCTAGGCTGCCTAAGCAGATAATCTCAGAGGAGCTGAAGCAAGAATACTGCGATATCATTATGCTGCTCAGCAGAGTTAATGGCAGCCCGCAGTCGTTTGTATTCGAGCCTTGGATGTTCTTCTACATCAGTGTAGTGCTCGAGGGAAAGGAGACAGTGAACTGGGCAAAGATGATAAGTGATAATATTGATGAACAGTTCCGAAGTCTCAGGAGAACGAAAACATTTTACATGAGCTCGTATGTTATTTACATGCTTGCTCGAATGACCAAGTATAGAGGGTTGGCGTACCAGGAGCCAATTGGCTGCGGATATAATCAGTTCAAGATTCACCAGTCCTGCAGACAGTTGCATCTTACGCACACTGGTGACTTTCAGAGAGTAAATGATGCTTTTACCATGTACATCACAAGGACCCTTCAGCAGAGGTTACAGCAAAGAATATCCGAGGAGGCGCAGATGCTGGTAGAAGAATATGGGTGTTGGTTCGTCCAATTCCCAAAGTTTACCTATTTGAGGCTGCCAGGGTACGATTCACATGTCTACAAACTACCTAGGTATCCAACTAACAGAATGGTATTGCTTGAGTTGTCCAGGCAATTGGTGGCCTATGACAAGATCATTAGAAGAAAGAAGAAGGGAGGCTTACACTTTCCCATTGTGTTGGGAAATTCACTCGAAGAATGCCCTACCTTGCAAGCAGCTAAAGAGGCTGAGGATGAGCTGAAATTCTACAAGCTGACTCTTCATACGAGCCGACAAGATTTTGATCCTAAGGGAATGATTGGAACGGTGCAAGGAGTGGAGTACAGACACAAGGCTCACCTGGAAGACTTTTGGGCGAATGCTGGAAGTGATGATGAAATTAGAAAGAGAATGTTTTCGAGGCTGCCACTCAAGTTGATTAGGGAGTGTGAGGTTATCCGGGTGCCAGATCAGGTCGAGGAAGATACCAGGGTCACTCATCCAGATTATGAAGCAGTGAAGAACACACCGATGCCACCAGTAGATTGGGCCGAACCAGAAATTGCGGATTTAGACACTCTGTCTATTCCCGTCATGACCTTTACAAGGGCTTGGGTGGATGAGCGTGTTAACAGGTTAAGGCGAAGGTCAGTCGCCCTCACTTATGACCTCATGGGTGATAAGAGGCCACCGGTGTTAGCAAGGAGGAAGAAGCAGCTCACACGAGGTCCAGAATCCAGAAGGGAGCCCGTTCAGCCAGAGCCTCAGGGATCGGAGGACACGTCCTCAACTCAGTTGGTGTCTCATTCTTCCAGTGTGCGTGAAGTTTCATTATTTGCTAGTCAGAGGGCTCGAGGGAATGCAGAGCCGGAAGTTGGGGAAGTCAACCAGCCAATGCCAAGAGAAATAGATACTCAGAGCGTCAATGATCCTGAAGCCGCCAGTAAGCCAGATGAAGGGGAAGAAACGGATATGGACACCCACTTCGATTTTTCCTTCGGGGAGGAAGATGTTGGGACTCATGAGGGAAGTGATCAAAATGTCGAAATAATTGAGCCTCAACCAAATATTGCTCGAGAAGAAGTTCGGGAAGTGGAAGCAACTGAGGAGCAGCCCCTGATCATTTATGATATTCAGCGCAATTGGCTCTCACAGGCAATCAGAAGGGACCAAGATGATGACGCTGACCTGGCAGTTGAAATGGAAGAACTCTTAAACAGAACCAGTAAGTCACCTAAGCGGAAGAGGGCAAGAAAATATACAAGGATGGAAACCAATGAGGCAGGTTCCCGCAGCCTTCATATCGCTGTCCCAAGGGAAGAGCATGATTTGAGTGATGCAATGCCGGAGAACTATACAATCACCACAGTTGAGTTGGGACGTCCTTCCGGAGCGCAAGTAGTGGAAGAAGCTGAAAGTTCATTTCAGGCATTGAAGGATAGGCTGGTGAAGAAGGAAGGAAAGTACAAGAGATTGAAGAAAGAGCACAAGGCGTTGGTTGAGTATGTGCAACATCTCGCACATCCTGTCACTCAAGGTAATCCAGCGGCAGAGCTTCCACCAGAGTTGCCACGAGAGCCGATCAGCGGCCTTGAAGAAGTAAGGAGGGCTGTAAGGGAAGGAGATAAGTGGATAAATGGTGTCCGTACTGAGGCTGAAAAGTTTATGGCGGATCTTGTCTCGGCATTTCAAAGTGCCTCTGGTATTCTTTCACGCCTGGATGATGTCGAACAAGCTTGGGGTGATACCCATATCTTTCAGGATCAAACTATCCCTCGCCTTGCTGTCTTGATGCGTGTGCCCACGCAGACTTTGGTGAGTGAAGGGGTAATCCAGGCGGGTGATAGGTATGACTTTCGGGGGTGGCATTCAGCAGCCTTCACCGGGAAGGGTTTCTTTGACACTGCAGCTATGGAGTCCTCCAGGATCAGAAGGGCTATGAGGAATATTCATGAGAGTATCCTCAACACGTTGGAGGCAGTATTCGCAATAAGGCTTACTCATGAGGAGGTTGAAGTTGAGGGGTTAAGGGCGAGGTTGCAGCCATTCTTTTCTGAGATGAGAACGTTTTCCCAGTTGGATTTTGAAAACATCTCCACGTTTTCAACAATCATTCAGAGCACACAAGATTCCATTGAGACTTGGGGAAAATCTTGTGAGAAACATGAGCAAATGGTGGCCATCTTGGAGTATCAGCTGAATCTTACTCTGTCAATTTCTGAGGAAGAGGTCGACGCAGTGTTGGCACGATTCATAGCGTATGCGGTCAGAGAGGAGCAAAGGAATCCGGGTCATGGACGAGAATCTTCTAGAAGGGTAGTGGGCATTAATTGCTCATGATGGTCAAAGGAGGAATCTGCTATTTTTGGAGCATTTATGACGCCACTCCTCCACCTTATGTCAGTTTTTAGGGAAAACTTGTCTAGGGCTGAGGTGGCTCGATCTGAGCCCTCCATTGTAATTCGATCTGGACCGTCGGTTGAGACAGGCCAGCTATATAAGGGGGAGTCCCCCTCATTTGTACTCTAGTAGTCATAGTCAGAATCAGAGAGTAGTGAGCAATTAGTGAAGCAGAATAGAGAGTAGAAATTTTGAGTTAGAGTAGTTTTCATTTGCATTATTGAAGAAGAAGGGGAATTCTCCCTTTGAGAATTTTTGTAAGAGATTGTCACAAAGGCTATTCTTAATAAAGAATTTCATTGATGGTGAATTCAAACTTTGTTTTGAGTAGTTTGTGAGGTTTCTTCTTCCTTTGACTTCAATTAGGACTTAATATCATGCTAGTAATTAGATATGGATGTTTATGTTTGATGTAAGTGGACTTCTTTTATCCATACCACTAACGTTCTTACTGATGGTAAGCTCGTCCTGCGTGGTCAACTGGAACATTTTGCACTTAACTTCGATCAAAATTCATGTGTAGTTATGCATCGTTGTGATGGTAATTGCATCATTGGATTGTGATTTGAACATTTTTTCTTATCCTTTGAAGATTGCACTTACTTTGTTAACGCTGTCCTATAGGAGGCTAGGCAAGGTTTGTCCGAAGTTCATTCAAGTTGAGCGTAACACCCATTTGCATTTAGATTAGAAATTAAATTTTAGAAATCTCTGCAGCCATTCAAATTCTGCATAATCTTGGTTAGTTTTAGGAAATTTGCACGCTAAAGCCAAATCATTCGCATAAAAGTCCCTTCCAAAAGCATATATTGGTTGTTATTGCACGCATTCAAAACAATTACGTAAGTCCCCTCGTAAGAACACAGCATATACACATCAACCAAACTGGGTCTATTCGCATTTCAAGAACCTTGGAGTTGAAAGCGTGATCTTACTTGCAATCTTAGCACGCTGAATACTTTGTTCAAGAGAGAATAGAGTGTCCATTGGGAAACTTTGTTCTGTGTTGGTGCGGTCTCAAAAACCACATCAACAGAACCCCTATCTGAGGTATGGGCTAGGAAATGACGTACAAGAAACAACAAATTACAATGTCTTGACCGACAAACTTGCTAAGGAGGAGGAACCCCTATCCAAAGTATAGGTTGAAAGACAATCCATTAGACAACAAATGATAATTGTTAATAACATATATCCAAGGAGGAGGAACCCCTATCCAAGGAGGGAAATGAAACAAGAAGCTATTTAAATACAAAACGTTGAAATGACTCAAATCTTTGGATCAAAATGCAAGCGCCTTTTGATTTTCTTCTTTAAATCTCTCCAACGAGTTACAAAGATTGGGACATGCAAAGGCATGAAATCATGCACAATTGCTCATCAAACCAATGAACTCTCATCCAAGAGTGAACAAATATTCGCTTTCAAAGCTGTTGGCAACAATGGTGCAACAATTAAAGGTTAAACAAATAATGTGCCCAAGGCTCTTATTTATAAAACTCAAAGGAGTGGGGAACCCCAAAATCTCCTTGAGCTAGCAACTAGTTCTTGCCAATCAATCAAGCAAGATTTATTCCTAAAAAGGGGGACCAAATAGTTAATTGGAAATCTACTTCAGTTAACTAAAACTAAACAAAGAGTCAACTGGAAACTACTTTAGTTGAATGAAACAAGACTAAAAGTGAACTTTAATACAAAGTATCCCTCCAAAATAGACATTCGTGTTTAATGGGGATTTGAGATCCACAAATTATGGAAGCCAATTAGACATCCTTAATTAGTGGGATCTGACAATGCATGATTTATGGGATATGGAGTTAACTTGGAAAGGGGCATCAAGTTAACTCCAGTTACATTTAATGTCATCTTGAGTTGACTTGGAAAGAGGCATCAAGTCAACTTCAAGTATCATAAATGCCATGTGGAAGGTAGGATGTCCCAACTAGGTGTCTAACACCTCATCATCTTGAGTCAACAACTCCTTTGACCAGTTGTTGACTTTTTCTGCTTCTTGCAAACTGCTTTTGATATTTGATCTACTTTGCAGCTGCGTCATCTAGCCTTGTTGACATGGAATGTGGAAGGTAGTGTAGTAGTAACTAGTGGCGGCTCTATATTTGGAATGACTACCTTCCATATTTGGCTATGGTGTGAATAGTGATGTCATCAACTTCTTCCAAGGCGTCCAATCTTGACTACAGACTTTTCTTGATGCACGTCCGTGTTGAGTGTTTTTAGAAATTTTGTGAAGTAGGACCATTTTGGTCTTGATTTTATCTTGCGAGTACTATATTATGAAAAACTCGATCGTTGACTGTAAACACGGATATGTTTAGACAACTTCTGAAAACCCCTAAAAATAGCCACCCGTTGAGAAGTATTTTTCGGGAAAAAATTTGGCACATGGGTTTTGTTCGTGCCTCAATGTTGAACAAACCCAGTTCCTTAGATTTTTTGATTCTGAGACTTATTTCAGAAAAACCCCTAAGAATGGGGGCAGCAAGTTTGTTGTTTCTAGAAAATCTGAAGAGATGGGTTTTACTGGAAAATTATGCTGATCATACCTAGTTGGTTAGATTTGTGGTAGCTTGCTGTTTTCTTGGACATGCAAGAAGTTTAAGACAGAAGAGAGGAAGTAGACAAGAGGAAGATTTGAAGTTATTGCTGCCTTCTTGGAAAAAATATTTTGCTGGATGCAACCTCTGAGAAAAACTTTTCCTATCACTAATCTTCGAAAAATCACGAAGAACGATTGAAAAATCTTCTTCAAATCTTGAAAAACGTCCTTGGAGAGCTTATTGTTGTTCAAACCCTCAACTTGCAAAAAGAAATGAGCATAATGGATGCCTAGGCTTGATCATATAGAGATTCAAACTTGAATCCTTCAAAAAGGGATGACAACTCATGATTTGGCTTGATTTTGAGTTGTCATCACCAAATCCCATTGATTTTGGGCTTGTTTGAAACAAATTTCCTCCAATATCTCTTTACCAAGTCAACAAATCTATCCTTGACCAAACTAGGCGTTCTTCTTCATGTTTGAATGATCCCTGTTTGATCTTCTGTCCAAGTTGCTTAGACGATCCTGAGCTGGTGCTGATGGATTCACTGTGAAGCTGGATCTGTGCTGAAGAACTATTCCTGGGAGGTGTTAAGTTGAAAAACTGAGTTTAAGGCCCCAAAAGGCTGGGCGCCTTTCTCTAGGAAGGGCACTTTTGGCCTTGCCTTAGCCAATTTTTGATATCTGCTCTTCAACTTCTCCATTCAGACCTTCCGTGCTTTGATTTGATATCCTCATTGATTGATAGGTCGAACAATCTCGCTTGACGATTCATCAAGTGACCAGCTCAATCCTTAAAAGGATGGCTGGTGTCTCAATTCCTGAAAGTCAGTTTAAGGCCTTAGCGAGCAAGGGCGGCTCTCTTCAGTAGGGGTGCTTTTGCTCTTTTTGATTAGTCATTTCTTGTTGAAAACTGCTTCAGTTTGATCTTCACTCTAGGTTGATGTCCTCGTCGGATTCTTGTGTGAACTACTTCGTTGTTGAGATTGACCCAAACGGTGAAGGTCATCTTGGAGAACCTTCCGCCATTTGACAACATTTAAGGGCCCAAAAGAAAGAGCCCCTTTCTCTGGAAAGGGCTCTTTTTCCCATGCCTTAGCATGTTTTACCATGTTTTACATTCAATCTCTTTCTGGGACGTTTTCCACTTGATTGCTTCCACCGGTTGCCTGGCAGGTCCGATGAGAGTGCTTTTGATTTGATCGAGAGGCTGGTTGATAGCTGACCAAGTTCATTATACACTGCGACTGCTGATGGGGTCATCAGGTACCTCAAAAAGATGGGCGCCCCTGGCCAACAGGGGCACTTTTAGCTTGTATCTTACTGATTTATCCTTCAACTGGCATGTTCAGTTGATCCATCACTGCAATCGTTTGACTCGTCTAATAGGCTTGCTGACAGATTCGTTGTCGAGCTGCAACGGGATCAAAGAGATCTCTTGAAGGCGACATTTCTCAACAGGTTACATCTTGACCACCCTATTCAAGGGCGCCTTTGCTTGACAAGGGCTCTTTTTCTCATGCTGAACAACCATTTTTGATGTCTTCGTCAACTACCTCTTTTCACTCTGCTGACATTTGCCGGCGATCATTTCATCAGATGATCTTGCTGATTGTTATGTTGTTGAGGCAGGAGGAAAATGCTGAGGATGACTGTCTTGGATGATTTAGGAGGGAACATTTGACCCCTGAGATTCAAGGGCGCCCCTCTCTGAAAAGGGCTCTTTTTGCATCACAGACTGATTTCTCCTTCGTAACGTTTCTAGAGTTTGTCAAATTTCAACCTTTTTCAGTTTCAGAAATCTCCTCCATCAAAGATCACCATTTTAGACCTTTTTCGCCATGGTTGCATTGTTGAAGCTTTTGAAGCTTAGCTTTCAGCACCTGGTATTGGCCAATTTGCCATTAATGGCTGCAGAGCTCCTAACTTTGTTCCTGAAAAACAAAAATAGACCCACTAGAGTAAAACATGTCTTTTGATGATTTTGACTTGACAAATGTGATCGAGAAGTCATTTAATCCTATCAAAATCATTTTCAATCATTTCCGGGAAGGTCCTATTTTCGGTGGTTTCCCTAAAAATAGGGGCGTGAAACCCTAATTTTCAAATTTTCAGAATTTTGCACGTGTTCCTTGACAAAAACCCACAAAGACCTTATGTTTGGTTTGACCTAAAATAGACTTTTGACGACATTTTAACACGATTTAGCTCAATTTATACAGAATGCCAAAAATTTATTTTGGGTACAACACTCCCAAATATCATACTATGCTGCGATATTAACTTTTGGATGTCCGGATGGTAATCATTCTTTTGCAGGTCTATAGTTGTAGGCATGATGAGACACTCAGCTGCCCACTCAACTTGCTCATGTTTGATTAACCGCTCCATCCTTTTGAAGGACACCACTCTAGGCCCCCTATCTGATAGGCCTTTAAGAACTATCTTCTTCCCATTGGCCTCAAACTTCATCTCCATCTGCTGTAGGTTGAATGAGAACTCCACGAGAGAATTCATTCAATGCATCCCTAGGACCATATTAGTGTCCCCTATATTAACCACATAGAATTCATCCACCAATTCATATTCACCTAATTGAATTTTTAGAACTGAAACCTTTCGCGTACAAGCAAGTTTGTACCCATCAGCTATCATCACCTTAAACCCATCATGCTCTTCTATCTTTAGACCTCTCCTAGCCACAAACTTCTCATCAATGAAGTTATGTATGGCGCTTGTTTCAATCAGAGCTATGATTTGCTGGCTCCGTAAAACACCTCTCACCTTGAAAATTACTGCTCTTTGGATACTGGACAGTTGGACAATGGTTCCATCACTAGTTTGCTCCTCATTTGAAGAGCTTTCCCCATCACTACTCTCTAAATCTGTTTGCTGATCTGAATTTTCTGATGTAGATTCTTTAGTAGAAAAGTACTTTAATTGCTTAGCTTTAGCCTTCACACTACACTTATGAGATTGGTCCCAAGGTTCCCTACAATGGAAGCACAATTTCATCCTTTGAAGTTCATTGAGATGATCACTATCAAGTCTTTTTGAGTCCTGTTTGGGCTGATGAGAATCGTGCTGAAAGTGCTTCTTGTCCTTATCTTTCTTATGAATAAATCCCTTAGAATGGAATTTAGTTTTTGAAGTAGAAGACTCCATATCCCTAGCTCTCTTGATGGCTTCTTGCAAAGTAGCTGGATTGAGTCCCTTAACCCAACCACGTAATGGATCTGAAAGCCCATCAATAGAAAGAACATCTAATCTCCTCTCTGATATATCTGTAACAAGCACCGAGAGTCTTTGGAAATTTGCAACATAACGGTCCACAGTACCCCACTGTTTGAGTTGACCCAACTCCTTAAAATGCAATTTAGGGTCTTTCATATCAAATCTATCTATCAACCTTTCTGTGAACTCTGCATATGTATCAATCTGATCATGCCCCATGGTAATCAATTCGTGATGCCACCACTCATGAGCAATCCCATCCAAGTGAGGAGCGACATATTTGATGGCCTCATCTTCTGGCATTGAATTAAGCTGAAAATAAGTGTCTAACTTTTGCACCCAAGCCCTTGCAGTAGTCTCCCTGTGCCATTATATAATGGAATTGTGAGCTTCCCAACCTTCCTTTGTAAATCATTATTATGTGCTCTTCCACCCCTGCGAGGTCTGTGCTTCATTCTAAGGTCATAATAGTCTCGGAAAGACATCTCTCACGGATCTCTGGATCTGAATCCTGTTGTGACCTTTTCACACATCGCCCCATTCAAGATGGGGACCCCTAAATTTTGCTCCATTTTGGTCTTTTGGCTTTGGTTTTTGTCTCTCTCTTTGTCTGTCTCTTTTCTGATGTCTGCCTTCTAGGGAAGTTCCCGTCTGCTAGCTTAAACGTAAAATTTGGCCAAGACTGAAAATTAGGGTTTCCACCTTTCTGGTCAATCCGGGGTCAAATGAAGTGAATAGATTGAAAATTGAGACTAACGTTGCTGTCAGTATGCTTCTAGTTGACTCTCAGCTAAATTTCATCAGATTCTGAGTACTTACTATTTTTAGTAAGTGTGCAATTCAGGGTGTTTTCTCAGCATTTTTGAGGTTTTAACAGTCACGCCGCATTCAAAACACATCAAGCTGCTCACTGGCAAAATTTGAGTTGAAATAGACAACTTACTATTTTTAGCAGTTCAGCTTCCAGAGTAGATTCCAGGGCTTAGATGCAGAGTTTTTCAACGCATGTCTGCATATTCCTTTTGGGTTTTCAAAGACCTTTGCGACAGTATAACATGCAAAATGAGATGACAACTTTCAGAGTTCAGCCTTCAGAGGCTATTTTTAGGGTTTGCATGTCAGGGTTTTCTTTGCATGTCTGCATATTCCTTATGGGTTTTTCGAGAGCTTCGCAATGATGTGACATGCAAACGGAGATGGTCACTCATTTAGGAACTTACTATTTTTAGCAGGTGCATCCCGGCAGTCGCCTCCCAGCACTTCAGAATCACGAGCTGATCGCAATGCAGAATAAACGAGAACAAACAGAGATCATTTGATATGCATGCAGAACAAATTAGGGTTTCCAGCTTCGGGACCCAAAAAGAGGGGTAAAAAGTCAAAATTTTCGAAAACCGGTGTAAACCACCGCAATCAGCATCTTTCAAGTTATCTGCTGGTAAATTTTGAAGACAAGCGGAGTACTTACTATTTATAGTAAGTCATTTTGGAAACAGGCTAAAAATAGCAAATCAGCAGCATGCGCCGATGTTGGCAGGCAGGTAACATGGTGAGGAGCGCATCATTCAAATTTCAAATCAAACGGAGTTGTGGAGGTATCAGAAACGAGCATTTACTATAAATAGCCAACTACCTTCAGAAATATGCTATTTTTAGCAAGTTAACTCAGAATGGCAATGTCAACGGGCTAACGAGGTCATGAAGATGCAGTGTTTAAAATTTCGAGGCAATCTGAGCTTCTGAAGTATGAAAATCAAGGGACTTACTATTTATAGTAAGGCATGAAGAAGCTGGCAGTGGCTGAGAAAATTTCCAAGTCTGGAGTTTATCCTGCACCACCATGAAAATGCGCCCTCCTCACAAGCCAAGCATGGAAAAGTTTCTAAGTGAAGTTTCATCCTCCTCCTATGGAAAAATGCGCCCATGCTTGGGAAGCTAGAGAAAGTCAATAGGAAAGTCAAAGATGTTAATCCTCCACACATGCTGAAATGCGCCCTCTCATGCAAGCAAAGTGCTAAATTTTTTTTCTAAGTATCAACTCTCATCCTTCACCCATGGCTAAATGCGCCCTCATGCAAGGTAGAGATGTTTGAAAAAATTTCTAAGTTCAAGTTTTTATCCTCCACCTATGATGAAATCCGCCCATGCAACTAGCAAGTCAAAGGCGTTTGAATGAACTTTATCCACCACATATGGAAAAATGCGCCCAAGTTCACAAGAAGTCAACAAGTCAAAGCAAATGCTAAAAGTTTCTAAGTTAAAAACTCATTCCTCTCTCCTTGTCATTTGCGCCCATCCTTCATACATGCCTAAATGCGCCCAAAAGGGGGCATGTGAGGACAAAAACGAGGGAGATGAAAGGTCACATGTTGGAGGCGTCCAAAGTGTTTTATCCTTCAACATGTGTGAAATGCGCCAGAGGTAAAGGGTGGTGTAAGTGTTGCTAGGCGTTGAAAGTGCTAAGTGATGAATAATATTGTTAGGCTTGGTGAAGTCCAATATCCTTCCTCAAGTGTGATATGTGCCCAAGTGTGTAAGGTGGAGATTTGAATAAATTTTTTTCCTAAGGCAAGGTGAATATCCTTCATCAAGTGAGAGGTGCGCCCTAGATGTAGAGGTGGTTAAAAGTTGCTTAGGCATTGAAGACAAGGTGGAAATTTGAATGGAAATATGCTGGCCGTTGGAATTTTAAAATGAAAGACATCCCTCATAGAATATAAAATGCGCCCAAGGTAATGGAAATAATTTTTCTGAGTTGATGAAATAAAATTTTCCTCACAGGGAAGGTGAACGAAGTTGAGTAAAAATTTCCTAAGGCAAAATTTTCAAAAGTGCTAAGTGATTTAAAAAAAATTTCCAAGGCACGAAATATTTTCTTCCTTAAGAAAATACGCCTAGACTCTAAGATGATAAAACTTTCCTGGGCATGAATAAATTTGTCAGTGGATGAAGTCAGATGATGCCAGCTGCACAGGATTGATAAATTTTTTCCAAGTCAGAGCAACAAGAAATCTTCACAGATATGAAGAACGCAATCAAATTTGTAAATTTTTTTTTTTTCCAAGGTGCAAAATTCAAGAAAATTAAATGAACCCGTTCGTTGTGCACCCATGAGTTCGGCGCGTTCTGAAGAAAATTCTCTTTTGGGTATTGAAAATCTTAGACAAGGAGTGGATTTCAAGGTCTTCTGCACTTCGCCAAGGCGTTTAGGATGGAGAATTTGATTGGCGCTTGAACAATGAATTTTCTTAAGGGAAAATTTAAAAATTTTCTAAGGCAAGGGACAAAAGGTGTTAAAAATGCCTTGGCAGACGAAGTTGAAAATGATCGCCTAGATAATTTTTGATCAAATTCCTGATGAAAACATTTTTCCTCGAGCCTGAGTTGGATGAAATATCAGAGTGAAGTGCGCTGAGCAAAATGCAAGATGGGTTGGAAATTTGGCTAAGGCATGAAGAATTTGAACGCAAAGTTGGCTAAGAAAAACGATGAACCCTTGGAGATCGAAACATGATAATCTTGGTAAGTAAGTTGAGTTTATATTATGAAATGTTCTAATACTCTTCCCCTTGCTTGTTTTGCAGGAGGAACGTCGAGACCAAGCGGTGATGACTTAAGTGATGAAGCAAGTACTCCACGAATACATTTCAACCTCGAAGGAAGAAAAGTTGCGAAAAATGGCTAAGTGTTGAGACTTAGTATAACTCAAGTGACAAAGAAGAAGTTGAAGAGCAACGTCAAGAAGAAGATCGAGAACAGTGTGAACGCGTCTACAAACAAGAATCTTCTAGAAGATGGTGGCCATTAATTGCTCATTTATTGCCCCACTCTCCATTGTGGCAGTTTTTAGGGCGAATCTTGTTTAGGGCTGAGGTGGCACAATTTGGGCCATCCAGCCGATTGTAATATGAGCCGTCCGTTAGACTTGGCCATCTATAAAAGGGGCATCGCCCCTCATTTGTATCTGATTAGATCAGAGTTAGGATAGCAAAGAAGGAGTAGAGAGAAATCGATAGAGTAGATAGTAGAATAGTTTGATAGTGTAGTTTAGATTGAAAGGAAGGAAAGTCTTCCCTTTGAATACTTTGTAAGAAGTTGTCGTGAATGCTTTCGTAATAAAAGAATTTTCATTGATGGTGATTTCTTCTTTGTTATGAGTAGTTGTCGAGGCTTCTTCGTCCTTCCAATTCAAGTAGAATCAAGAAGTAACTTAATATAAAGTAGTTTTCATTTTCATGCAAATAGATGTTAGTTGTGGACTTGTGGAGTTAATCAAGGCAACTTCTTTTAATCCATATCACTAGCAGCTTGCTGACGGCCAGTTTGCCTTGTGTGGTCAACTGGAAAATTTTACAAACTTAACTTCGATTGTGGTTCATGTGTTTGTATGCGTTGTTCTGATGGTACTTACATGTTGAATTATAATTTGAAAACCTCTTGTCACTCCTTTGAAGATTGCACCGACTTTGTGTAAGTTGTCCAACGTGAGGCAGAGCAGAGTCTGGTCGAAGTCTGTTGAGATTGATCCCACGTCCCGTCCTTGGATAGAACATAAACTTCTTAGGCCCTACGCTCATTTTAAATTCAGTTCATTTCTGGTTAGGATTAGGAAACTTGTGCTCACTTGCCAAATCATTCGAATTACATGAAAGCCCTTAATCTGCTGTCTGCTGTCAACTGTCGAACAATTGTGTAAGTCCCCTTGAAATACCAGCAAAATCCCATCAAGCCAACCGAGACTATTCGCATTGAAGGAACCTTGGAGTTAAATGTATGACCTATCTCGCAATCTTAGCATGTAGGAAACTTTGTTCAAGAGAGGATAGAGTATCCGTTGGGAAACTTTATTCTGTGTTGGTGCGGTCGCAAAAATCACATCAACAAATCCCTCCAATCTTGTAAAAACTCATCTTGTAAATCATTGAAGGTGGGTTCATTTCCAACTTGCGGTTGGACTCTAGGTGGAAAGATAGGCATAAGAGGCCTATAAGAAGCTGTCCTATTATGCTGACCAGTAGGTCCATTGTTCACAGAATGTCCATTATTCCCATTATTGTTGCCATTATTGCCAATGTTGTTGTTTCCCCTATTGTTGCCATTATTGTAGGATGGCTAACATCTCCTTGTCATAAATAGAGAATCTTTTCTTTGCCTCCTTGAACTTCCTACTCTCAAATGCTATGGGGTGTCTATTCTGCATCAAAAGTGCTCCAATCCCCTCTCGTGAAGCATCACACTCTAAGAAAAAAGGGAGTGAGAAATTTGGAATAGCCAAAATAGGACATAAATTCATTACCTCCTTGAGCTTGTAAAATACTCTCTGTGTGTAGGGCTCCAAGAGAAAGCTCATTTCTTCATCAAATCTATCAATGGGGCCGCAAGCTATGAAAACCCCATCACAAACCTCGTATAGTAGCTGCAAAGACCCACAAATCCCCTCAAATGTGACAAATTCCTTGCTTTGGGCCAATCTTGTATCGCTTTGATATTTTCCTCATCCACGCTAACCCTTTGGTTACTAATCTTAAACTCCAAATATAATATTTTAGTCAAACCAAACTCACATTTGGATGCCTTGGCATAGAATGAGTGTTGCTTGAGTATGCTAAGAACCTCATCAATGTGCCTCAAGTGATCCTCCTATGTTTTATTGAAAATCAAGGTATCATCAAAGAAAACCAACACAAATTTCCTCAATTGCAAAATAAATACTTGATTCATGCATGATTGAAAGGTGGTAGATGCATTGGTCAACCCAGATGCATTGGTCAACCCAAATGGCATTACCAAGAACTCATAGTGTCCATAGTGACATTTGAAGGCTGTCTTGTGCACATCCTCATCTCTAACCTGTTGTACCCAAACCAAATTTTTTGCTTCATCAAGGCATTTTGCATTTAAAAGTCTAAACCTTGCTAAAATGTTGTAAAATACAGTTTTGGGCAATATCAAGCATGGAGTTTTTGTCAATATTTTGTCGGTCAAAGTCAGTTATATTGATCAGAACCTGAAGCAGAGACTCAGAATGGATCTTCACGATGGAGGAGTATTGCAGACGACATTTCATATTGCAGACGGTCATTTCAATGACCGAAACAGAGTTTTTAAAGATCAAATCATGGAGATTTTTCAGAGGAAAAGCCTCAAAGTGCAAGTATAGCTTAGGGGCGCCCAGTTTTTTGGAGGTCAAGATTCTGGTTAAAGTGCTCAAGCATCCAGTCAATCTCTTCATAATCAGTCTGGCTATCCGTCGAGCTATCCAGCGAGGCGTTCCGAGACCCACAGCTCTGGCAAATAGCGACAGAAGTTAAAATCCCTAAATTTTAGGAGATGGAAATTTTGCTCTTTTCAGGCAAAAGCGCGCCTCTAGCCTGAGGGCGCCCATTTCAAGGCAGGGGTAAACCGCTGGCTTACCGCCAAATGCGCCAATTCGCTCACAAATTTTAGTCCGCTTATCCGACGAGATATCAAGCGCAATATCCGACTCTCGAGTTCAGCGGCAGCCGTCCAAAGATCAGCTTAAAATGGAGTTTTCATGTTTTTGAGCCTCGCTATGCCCAGGCATACTGTGGGCTGCCTAAAAGGACCCCTCAGATGCCAGAATTTGCAGACAGAGTCTTCACGACATCGGTAGTATACTAGCCCAGCTCCGCAACGCATCATTCAGCTTGTCGATCCGACGTTCCTGGTGGTCGTGGCAGAGATTCTACTAAGCACGTAATTTTCCGGGCGGAACCAACAAATGGTTTTCGGGCATTTTCATGGTCTTACATTTAGCCTTCGACCGACCGATGGAGCCCGTTCGCGTTCGAAGTCTTAACGACTATTGAGCGTAATCAATTTATCTTTCCAACGAGCATAGCCGTCAGCCTTCAGCATTTGGCAGTCGCTCGTGCGTGCGAGGTCTTTGGTGTCATATTACAAAGTAAAGATGTCCGAAAACGTCCAGAAAATGGCCAAGTCTAGGAGCGGTAAACATATTAAAAATACGCACTGGAGAATTTGAGGTCTTAGAAGCAGTTTTCTTGCCTCGATACCTCCAGTGACTTCTCTTAAGAGCCCTCCTGGCTGTCCGTTAAAACAGATAACGCTTGAATCGGGTCATCCCAGCTCCAGATATCAGCTGTCAAAGTAGGGTATTTTGACGACGTTTGATTTTCGTTGAAATGTCCAAAGTGCAACCTTAAGCCAGGGGCGCTTTTCTTTTTGAGGCCCTTAACACAGCTTTTAGCTGTCGTGTAAGCAGTCATTGGATGCGGAATATCTCCAGTCATGCCGTGAGCTTCGTCTCGTATCAGCAGGGTTCACCATTCACCGTCAGCAGCTGTTTTAAGTGTCAGATGGCAGTTTAGGAAAATGGCTAAGTCTGGAACCCGTAAAGCAATTTAATCAAGTGCGCCTAATTTTTCAAGGGATCAAACGATGGATTTTGCAGTTGTGTCTCCCAGCAGACATTTCTTCCTTGTTCAGTAGGCTTTCCGATGAATTCTCCAGCTCAGTCCCAGCATCATCCGGTACTACCGAAATCAGTGTTGAAATTGGCCAGTCGTGACTTTGCTGTCAGCTATAAAATAGGATTTAATTAAAATGAAGTATCTTGAGCAAATGGACGCCTATGTGCTCAAAAGATGACTTTTCGGAATCGTTGAAGTCTCACGATGAATCTCAGAGCTTCAACCAGTTTGTCAACTGAAGTTCAGAATATGTCTATTTTTAGCGCCATTGCATGATAATAAGTATTTTATTATTATTTTCAAATTTGAACTTCTAGTCAGTGGCAGTGAAACTGAAAGGCAGCCAATCAGAGGATTTCTTTTCTTGTCAGGGTTTTGAGTTCTTGCAGTTATCAAATTGGTGCGAGTTTCTTCTTGTTTAACATGGCGCATTCTTCATTGTTATTCACAGAGCTTTCGATAGAAATTCGTATTTCTCAAGAGAAAATCCAATCTTAGGAGAAGTTCGTATTTTTCAAAGAGAGATTCATATCTTCAAAGGGAAATCGAATTTTATATATTTTCAAAGCAAATTTAAAGCAAAATTCGTTTTTCTTCAAGGCAAAGGCGTATTTTCAAGCAAAATACGTTTTTCTTCATTCAAAAGGCGTATTTTCAAGGGAGATTCATATTTCTCAAACAAAGGCAGATTTCTCATCTATTTGCAAAGGCGATTTCTCCAATCACATTCTTTTGCAGGTTAAAGTTCACAGTTCTCAGCAATTCAAAGAAATCTTGAGCGATTTTCACAGAAGAAGACATACAAAAAACGTCTTTTTCCTCCTTGGTTCTCAGATTTCTCTCAGTTTTCAATTCGCATGTTCCTGAAATTGGCAAATTCGACAAGTCTCAACATCTGGATCATTTTCATATAGCTTCCTCGAATTAAAATCGTGCGTTTGATTTTTCAGGAATTTTTAACTTCAGAACATTCGTTCTTGAGTTTCTAAATTTCTCAACTGAAAAGTCTTTGCATGGTCGAGTAGAAGTCATATTTTCGCATTTCTGACGTTCTGGGTTGTCTTAGAATCTTTTTCTGGACAAAACCCATATCTCAGATTTTTCGCTGAAAATTGCGCTTCGATAGGCTATTTTTACCCTCAGCAGGCTATTTTTAGCTTTCCAGAAAAGTTGTCAGAATATAGCCGTGTTCACAGATCAACAGGCGAGTTTTTCAGAGTACAATACACACAGATTGAATTCAAGACCAAATCGGTTTTAATTCATGACTTCATCAGAAAAGCTGAGACCGATTTGTATCAAGCTGCAGAAGAGATGTTGGCTAACACTTCAGTTACGGAGCCGCCAAAGTTACCAGTCAGTGAAATGCTGGTTGAGTGTGCAAAGATTGCAAAGATTGCTCAAGTTGCTGACATTCAGATGCTGATGCAGTTGACAGCCTCGTTGAGGGATTGGTTGCTCGAGATCACGACCAGTAGACTTCAGTTTCTCACCTCTCAGGATAGACATTATACACAGGAGTTAACTTGGCGTTACCCTTTCAAGTTAACTGGCTGTCTCACCTCATGCATATCTATTCTGAGATTCATCTTGTTTACTTGGAGTTTCATTTAGGGTTTTTCGTTAACTGATGGTAGTCTTCCAGTTAACTTGCTTTCAATAAGGACGTGCATGCTCGCACAATTGTCCATTTTTAGATTAGATGTTTCAGTTAAACTGAGGGTAGTTGCCCAGTTAACTGTATAGTTTGCTTAATTAGGGTTGGGCGCATTGCTTGCATGCATTGCAGGAACTATAGATAACACAAGGTGATTTTAGGGTTCCCTACACCTTGATGTATATAAATAAGAGCTTACGCTCATTTGTAAATAACTTTTGCTTGAGAGAGAAATATATGCTGTGCCCACCTTGCCCTCAATATTGCTCTTTTTCGTATTTGTTCATGTGTCTTCACTATTGCAATTGATTGTTATACCACATAGGGTTTCGAAAGATTGTGATGCTGAATTCTTTCCATAGATTAGATATATCTGTTTGAACATCTTTATCATTGAAATCAATTGTTATACCACCTAGGGTTCCAAAAGATTAAGGTGATAAGGCTGTTTTGTGTTAATTTACCATTGTGATCGATCGTTATACCACCTAGGGTTTCGAGAAGTTGCAGCGATAAATCTGTTTTGTGAATCTTTATCAATATAATTGAAGGTTATACCACCTAGGGTTTCGTGAGATTATAAAGATAAAGGCTGTTTTGTGAAGGCTTTGCTGATTCGATCAAGTGTTATACCACCTAGGGTTTCATAAGATCGTCTTAGTAAATTCTTAAATCTGTTGTGCCCAATAAGTTGGTTTAGATTGAGATGATAGTTGTGCCACCTTGCCTTCAAGTAGAGAGTCTAAACCCGCTTATCGTCAGATAGTCAATCCCTGCTCCATTTCCTCATGCTCTGTTTTCTTGAGGAAACTGGATAGATTTAAAGTAGTTAGCTTAGTTGTAGTTAATGATCTGCGAAACCAGAAAATCCTTAGCTGCAACGTTCTTGGTTTTCTTAACCTTGTGCCTCTTCCAGCTGAGAACAAAAAGATAGGACTTAGATTACTTCTCTTTTCATGCATTCCAGCACAACGAGGGAGCTTCCCCTCCTAATTTGAAGAGCACTCATTGCGTAGTGTACATAGCTGTCCGTACAAATCTGCACTCCAGAGGTGTTAGATTTTACGCCAACATAACCCTTATCTGATGATGCCCTGATCGTAAGTAAATCTCAAAGAAGTACACCACACCATGAAGTTCATCTCTCAACTCATTGATCCTGGGTATGGGGTAGCATTGTTTAATTGCCTTTTCGTTGAGGGCTCAATAATCAATGCACATCTTCATAGTCCAATCAATACCACAGATGAAGCAAAAGGGTTGGAACTAGGTTGTATGTGCTCCATATCCAATAACTCTTTTATTGCCTTCTCAATCTCCTCCTTGTATCTCCTAAGGTGCCGATAAGGAGTAGTGATGACAGGTTTTTCTTCTTCTAGCTCAATCACATGCTGGAAGCCCCTATTTGGTAGACCAGGAGGAATTTCTCTGAACACCTTGCTGAGCTGCCTGGACGCTCTCCTCCTTGGTCCTCATGCATAACCTCATCCACAACAACCTCAGGTTCAGGCTCTTGCTCTTCTACCTTTGCAATCCTCATCGTAAACCACTTCTATGTAATGTATTTGTCCCTTACCCAAGCACCTATGACTTGGCTGCCATGGATCTCTAGAAGTGAAGCATAATTTGTTCCTTTGAAGTTCATTTTTGGACTCCTCAACTTTGTTTGGTTTTGGGGGTAATGCCTTAGGTTGAGGGAAACTCTTCTGACAAGGCTTCCTATGTTGAATCGGTGGTGCATTCTTGGAGTAGAATTTGCTTTTGGTCACTGAATCCTCCAAATTTAGGGCTCTCTTGATGGCCTCTTGCAAGCAATTTAGATCAAATGCCCTTACCAAACCCTTGAGTGGTTCGGATAGGCCCTTTACAAAAAGAACTATGAGCCTCCTCTCCATCACATCTGGAACCATCGCTCATAGCTTCTGAAATTCTACCACATAGTGCTCCATTGTGCCCTCTTGCCTCAACTGTGCTAGCTTTGTAAAGTGAATCTCTAGATCCTTCCTATCAAATCTCTCCATCAATCTTTGGCTGAACTCTTCTAAGGTAGTGATTGGATCATGTCCTTGGGTCACCATGCCATGTTACCATCACTCATGGGCTACACTTTCAAGATGCAAGGTGGCAAACTTGATGGATTCTTCTTCAAACATGGGGTTCAAAAAGAAGTATGTATCCAATTTCTGCAACCATACTCTAGTTGAACAACTTCCTGTTCCATCAAAAGTAGGTATTGTAATCTTTCCCAAACATTGTCATATGTCTCTATGGGGCTGCTCTTCATACCTTCTCCTCCTATGTCTATTTCTTGTCTCATGTCATAATACTCTGTGAATGTCATGTCATGGTGGATGGTTGGACTTAGTGCACTATAATCAGAATGATATCTTGCCATCTCATCATCGAGGTTAGGTGGTACTTGTTGCTCTTTTTCAAGTGGGTTTTCTCCTTCTTTTTGCAAGAATCTATCTCTGAATGTCTTGGCTAGAGGATTGACTAAAACTCGATTATTGGTAGAGTGACTTCCTTCAGCACCATTGGAGTTAGACCTCCCAACATTCCATTGCCGGTTCATTCCCCTCAAATTCATCACCATCTTTGCCATAGACTCTCTTATGGAGGACTGTAATTCTCTGGCCAGTTGTCTGTTTACATTTCTGATGACCTCTTGTAGGTTGATTTCTCATTCCTTTCACCCATAGCTTCTTCCTTTCTCCTTTCCCTTTGTTGGTACCTGATTTCACGATCACTCTTCTTCATAAATCTGCATTACACACCCATAGGCTGGCAGAAACAAAGGATCTGATACCACTGAAAAGACCCCTAGGGTTTGCAAATCTGTTAATTCGTTGTAGATCTTGGATTTCAAGAAAATTTTCACATTTGTTGGCGTTACAATCCACACCTTTGGAGTGCGTATTGGCAACGGACAGCTATGCACAGTGCGTAATGATTACTCTTCAAATTAGGAGGGGAAGCTCCCTTTTGTGCTAATATGCATGAAAAAGTAGAGTAATCTAATTCCTATCTTTTTGACTCAGCTAGAAGAGGCACAAGGTTAAGAAACCAAGCACATTGCAGCTAAGGATTTTCTCTAGTTTTGCAAATCTTTAACTACAACTAGGCTAAACGCTAAACTATTCTATTTCCTCAAGAAATAGAGCATGAGGACTTGGGAGCAGGGAATTGGTTATACGATAATCTTTAAGTCAGGATTTCCAAGGAGATGACGACACCTATCTGAGGCGTAGGCTGAAAGAAAGATTATTGGCACTACATCAAACGACAAGCTTCACTTTTAAATTCCTAAGGAGATGACGACACCTATCTAAAGTGTAGATATGAAACAAAGCTTATTAAACACAACATAAATAATAACTGGGACAACAGATTGTATATCGAGACATGCATAACAATAAATGATCAAACCAGCAATTATATTTAATCTAAGGTGAACAAGTACCATAATAATAACATTTAGGTAAGGCGGCTCAGCTATTTGTTATCACAATAAAAGTTCTTCAACAGATACAAAATAGCAATACTACAGGTAAGGTTGCTTAGCATATATGCTATCATGTGCAAAAGTTCATTACAAATGAGTAAAGTGCTCTTATTTATAGACATCAAAAGTGTAGGTAACCCTAAAATCACCTTGAGTCAAGAATCAGTCTTGCAAGCATGCAAGATTTTATTGCTAAACCTAAACAAAGGAAACTATACAATTAACTAGAAAACTACCATTAGTTAACCAAAACAAGACTAAACTAAACTGGACATGTGCAACATGCAAGTCCTTATTGAAATGAAAGATAACTGATAACTAACATCAGTTAATTGATCCTAACTGAAAGTCTAAACTCCTACAAAGATATCTCCAAGGATGAGATGTGCGTGCATAAAATCAACAATTAGAACTCAAGACTGATGTCGAGTTAACTGCTGCCCCTGACTCTATCCTCGAAAATAACTGCAGGTTCCAACTAATTGACTACTCCAAGCCATCACGGGCTATCACCTTGTCTAGGAATTGGTTGATTGTCTCCTCCTCTGACACTTTGATGCTGTCCACGATGATAACCTGCCTGTTCAACTCTTCACCATCTGCGATCATCCTCTGACATTCTGCGACCTCCTCAGTTGCCCTTTTGAAACTAGTTGTCATCACTGAGAAGTGATCCAACTTGGATGCCACAGGATCTCCATCCAAAGTGTCACAAACAAGCTTCTCAAACTCGACCTGTACTGCATCAAGATCATTGTAAGTACCATCTTCACGAAGATAATGTCATGGGATCTGAGTGATAAACTCACTGATGAGTTTGAGAGCTCCAATAACATGTTCTTTGAGTGTGTCTAACCTTGTAGAGATTTTGTCATATGTTTCCAATTTGAAGAGACGCTGTTCTCTCCACATGAAAACCTTCCTTTTATCCTCATCTTCTACAATGGCGTCATATGCAATTGCTAACTGAGATATGAGAATTGTTGACGTGGTTTTCGCGACCGCACCAACATAGAATAAAGTTTCCCAACGGATACTCTATCCTCTCTTGAACAAAGTTTCCTGCATGCTAAGATTGCGAGATAGATCATACATTTAACTCCAAGGTTCCTTTATGCAATAGAATACCCTCAGTTGGCTCGATGTGTTTTGCTGGTATTTCAAGGGGACTTACACAATTGTTCGATAGCTGACAACAGACAGCGGACTAAGGGCTTTCGTGTAATTCAAATGATTTGGCAAATGAGCACAAGTTTCCTAATTCTAACCAGAAATGAACTGAATTTAAAGAGTGTAGGGCCTAAGAGGTTCTAATTTACTCTAAGGTGTGGGACATGGCGATCAATTCTCACAAGCTTCAACCGAGCTCCGTTTTGCCTCACTTCGGACAGCTTCCGCGGAACTGGTGCAATCTTCAGAGGAGTGACTCAAGATGTTCAGATCACGATCTAGCATGAAGACACCATCACAACGACGCATGCCAACATATAAACCGTAATTGAAGTTAAGTTTCACAAAGTTCCAGTTGACCATGCAAGGCGAACCCACCGTCAGCGAGCCCGCTAGTGGTATGGACAAGCGAAGTCTTGTTCAAATCGAGCACCACATTCCACAATTACTAAGTACTTGCATGAAATGAAATCTACTTTGCTTTAAGCTACTTCAAGATGCTACGTGAATTGGAGGGACGAAGAAGCCTCGACAACTACTCATAACAAAGAAGAGATCACCATCAATGAAAAATTCTTTTATTATGAAAGCATTCACGAGAACTTCTTACAAAGTATTCAAAGGGAAGACTTTCCTTCCTTTTCAATCTAAACTATACTATCAACTATTCTACTTTATCACTTACTCTCTACTCCTCTGCTATCCTAACTTTGATCTAATTCTAATGAGATACAAATGAGGGGGACTCCCCCTTTTATAGATGGCCAAGTCCAACGGACGGCTCAGATTACAATCGGCTGGATGGCCCAGATTGTGCCACCTCAGCCCTAAACAAGATTCGCCCTAAAAACCGCCATAATGGAGAGTGGGGCAATAAATGAGCCACTAATGGCCACCATCCTCTAGAAGATTCCCATTTGTAGACGTGTTCACACTGTTCTTGATCTTCTTCTTGACGTTCTTCAACTTTGCTCGAGCTTCCATTCTTTTCTCCATCTTGAGTTATACTAAGTTTCAACACTTAGTCATTTTTCGCAACTTTTCTTCCTTCAAGGTTGAGATGTAATTGTGGAGTGCTTGCTTCATCACTTTAGGTCATCACCGCTTGGTCTTGACGTTCCTCCTGCAAAACAAGCAAGGAGAAGAGTATCAGAACACTTCATAATATAAATTCACTTTACTTACCTTATTTTCACGCTCCAACTCCCAAGTGTTCATCTTTCAAATGCCTTAGCCAAATTTCCAACCCATCTTGTATTTTGCCTGGCGCACTTCACTCTGATATTTCATCCAACTCAAACTCGAGAAAAATGCCTTCATCAGGAATTTGATCAAAAATCGTCTAGGCGATCATTTTCAAATTCATCCGCCAAGGCATTTTATCTTCACAAACATTTCTTTCCTTGCCTTAGAAAATTTTAAATTTTCCCTTAGGAAATTCATTATTTGAGTGCCCATCAAAAATCTCCATCCTGAAAGCCACAGCGAAGCATGGAAGACTTTAAAATCAACTTTTCATCGATAATCTTCAATACCCAGAAGAAAATTTCCTTCAGAACACGTCGAACTCATGGGTGCACAACGAACGGGTTCATTTAATTTTCTTGAATTTTGCACCTTAGAAAAATAATTTTCAACAAATTTATTCAAGCTCCTCATCCCTGTGAGTACTTTGTTGCTCTGACTTGAGAAATTTTTATCAACCTCACGAAGCTGACACTATCTGACTTCATCTTTGGCAATTTTGCTCATGTCTTAGGAGATTTCTTCACTTCACCAGACTTAGGCGTTTTTCCCAAGGAAAAACATTTTGTGCCTTAGAAAATTTTATATCACTCAGCATTTTAAATTTATTTTTGCCTTAGAAGATTTTTTTTTTTGAATCATTTAGCATCTTGAAAATTTTGCCTCAGGAAACTTTTATTAACTCATTTAGAAAATTTTCCTGTGGTGAAGAAATTCACCTAGACAAATTTTATTTAAAATGCCTCGAATGTATCTTGTATGCCCTGAAGAAAATATGTTCCTTTCTCAACGCCAAGCATATTATCTCCACCCTTACCTTAGGCGCACCTCATACTTGGAAGAAATAACTAGCCACGCCTTAGCCAATTTCACCCTTCACTCATATCAACTTGGGTGCATTCCACATGAGCAAGAGTATTTCACCTTGCATTTTCAACGCCTTGGCAATTATCCCTCACCAACTTTGCCTTGTTTACTACCTTTCACCCCACACTTATTCTTTACTTGGCGCATTCAAAGGGGGTAGAGGAAAGTCAACGTCATTTGTCTTCTTCCCAGCTTGCATGGCGCATATTATACTTGCTAGAGGATGGGCGCATTTTGCCATAGGAGGAGGATATTGTTTGATACTTAGAAAATTTTCATGCTTGGCTCTTGCAGCTGGGTGCATTTTGCCATAGGAGGAGGATGAAACTCATGTTGACTCTTTGACTTTCCTCTAGACATGGCGCATATGACATGGTATGAAGAATGTTTAACACTTAGAATTTTTTTTTTGCATTTGCTTGCATGTGAGGAGGGCACAAATGAAGGGTGGAGGTGGATGAAACATATCCACACTTAGAAAATTTTTGACTTGCCAGACATGGGCGCATTTTAGCATGGCTGAAGGATAAACTTTGTACTTAGCCATTTTTCTTGATGCCTTTTGTAGCTGGGCACATTTTAGCATGTGAGGTGGCCGAGGAAATTTCTTACTTGGAAAATTTTTCTAGCATTTTGCTTGAAGTGGGCACATTTCCCTGGTGGTGAAGGATGAAGCTCAAACTCAGAACAAAAATTTTCATCTCATGCCTTAGGATTTTTCTTTCCTTTTGCCAGCCTCTCCGTGCCTTGCTATTTATAGTAAGTCCCATGAATTCTTGCATCTCTGAAGCTCAGAATGATATGAAATTTTTGAACACTGGATCTTCACGACCTTGTTAACCTGTTGACACTGCTATTTCGGGTCGGCCTGCTATTTTTAGCCCATTTCTGAAGGTGATTTGCTATTTATAGTAACTGCTTGCTTCTAATACCTCCACAGCTCCGTTTGACTTGAAATTTGAATGACGTGCTCCTCACCACGTGACCTTCCTGCTGACATTGGCGCATGCAACTGATTTGCTATTTTTAGCCTGTTTCCAAAATGACTTACTATAAATAGTAAGTGCTCCGTTTGACTTCAAATTTTACCAACAGATAGCTTGAAGGATGCTGATCGCGGTGGTATACCTCGGTTTTCGAAAATTCTAACTTTTTACCCCTCTTTTTGGGTCCCGAAGCTGGAAACCCTAATTTGTTCTGCATGCATATCAAATGATCTCCGTTTGTTCTCGCTGCCGCATTGCGATCAGCTCGTGATTCTGGTGTGGGAGACCGCCACGGGAAGCACCTGCTAAATGAGTGAGTGACCATCTCTGTTTGCATGTCACATCACTGCGTAGCTCTCGAAAAACCCATAAGGAATATGCCGACATGCAAAGGAAACCCTGACATGCAAACCCTAAAAATAGCCTCTGAAGACTGAACTCTGAAAGTTGTCGTCTCACTTTGCATGTTATACTGTTGCGAAGGTCTCGAAAAACCCAGAAGGAATCTCCAAACATGCGTTGAAAAACTCTGCATGTAAGCCCTGAAATTAGCTTTGGAAGTCGGACTGCTAAAAATAGTAAGTTGTCTGTTTCAGCTCAAATTTTGCACACGAGCATCTTGATGTGTTCTGAATGTAGTGTGACTGTTAAAACCTCAAAAAATGCTAACGGAATGCCCTGAATTTCACACTTACTAAAAATAGTAAGTACCAGGAATTTGATGAAACTTCAATGGAAACCTACTGGAAGTACACCGATAGCAATGTTCATCTCTGTTTTCAATTTATTCACTTCAGTTGACCTCAAATTGGCAAGGAAGTTCAAAACCCTAATTCTGAGACTTGGCCAAATTTCACGTTTAAATTCAATGACAGGCACGTCCCCTAGAAGGCAGACCAGAGAAGGAAGAGAGAGAGAGAGAGAGAGAGAGAGAGAAACCAAAGCCAAAAGACCAGAATGGAGCAAAAATTAGGGGTCCCCATTTTGAATGGGGCGATGTGTGAAAAGGTCACAACAAGAACCTGTTGATGTGTTTTTTATGACCGCACCAAACAGCAGAACAAAAATAGTTTAGGGCTACTCTGTTCTCTCTTGATCAGAGTATTCCGTGTGCTAAGATTGCGAGATAGATCACACGTTCAACTCCAAGGTTCCTTAAGTGCGAATAGACCCAGTTTGGTTGATGTGTGTTGCTGTGTTCTTACGAGGGGACTTACGTAATTGTTCAGATTTCTTGCAGTTAGCGGTGGGTATGATTTTGAAGGGGTTTTGCGCGTATGATTTGGCAATGTGGTTCCTTTCCTAAAACTAATCAGAAATGTACGGAAAGTAAAAGGGGAAAGGGCCTAAGAAATTTATACTCTACTCTAAATGCAAGATGCGTGGGGCTTCGTTTCAATAGACTTCAACCGGATTTCACCTAGCCTCCGTCGGACAGCCTCAGCAAAATCGGTGCAATCTTCAAAGGGGATAGCCAAAGATATTCAAGTTATAGTTTAACATACATACACCATCAGAACAACGCATATAAGTATGTAAACCACAACCGAAGTTAAACACAAGATAATGTCCAGTTGACCACACAAGGCGGACTTATCATCAACAAGCTGCTAGTGGTATGGAATAAAGCGAAGCTATCTCAATAAAACACCACACACCAACGTAAGCTACTTGCATGAATTTAAGCTACTTGGATACGAAAGGAAGAAGAAATCTTGCTAGCATTTCATGACAAGACGAATTCCATCATCAATGAAAAGATCTATTATCATAAAATGTGTTACACAACAATCTCCTCAAAAGTTTTCAAAGGGAAAACTTTCTCTCTTCTCCAAATGATGCAAAATGCTCTACAATGCTACACTATCTAGCTCTAAAGCTCTCTCAATATCTACTTTGATTCTAACTGATCTAATCTTCTAATCTAATGCCTTACAAATGAGGGGGGCTCCCCCTTTTATAGCTAGCCAAGTCCCAAAGGACGGCTAGGGTTACAATCAATAGAGTGGCCAGAATCGTGCCACCTCATCCCTAACCCTAAAAACTGCCAGGATAGGGAGTGGTACATTAAATGAATCAAAGATTCCCACTCACTCCCAAAAATAGCAAATGCAATAAATGCTCCATATTCAGTCTTCTAGAAGATCTTCGTCCAGTAGTGTGTTCCCATTGGCCTTCTCTCTGACTGCCAACTCAACAAATCTGCTAAGTACGGCCTCAACCTCATGAGCTGAAATAGTGAACACAATCCGGAAACTCCTAGCAGGTAGCCGGAATGCTCGTGCCTAGAAGTACAAGACTTTCTCCAAGCTGACTAAGGAGTCCTGCGTGTGCGGATCAAGTGGAATGTAGCGATTATTCTCAAAGTCATCACGTACAAAGGTCTTAACATGCGAAGAAGGAACGGCAAACCCCTCAAATTATCCGAGCTTACTTCATCACGGATTGACCCGCTTTGGCAAATATGACCTCGAAAGTGTTACGAACTCCATCTATAATGTTGGCCATAGCGGCACTTATGTAATCTGGGCGTCTGCTGTCTTTGCGTCGAAAAGCCGCATACTGTGATATTAGCCGAAGAATACCACCGAGAGAAATCATATGGGTCATTACGCTGAATGACCACCTCCATCGATCGGCAAGCGCAATGGCACATGCCTCCAGCACCTCAAGGCAATTTGGATCACCTTACTCACGATAGATAGAGGCATCACCCCAAGCATGATCCACCGCATCTATCCGTGCCGAAATAGTAGAGGCCTGCTGAAAGGCAGAAGCAAGGTCCTCCATAAACTTCTCTGTCTCAGTACGAACTCCTGTGACCCATTTGTCTGCCTCCTGTGCCATCCTCCCCAATTCTACTAAGCCGCTGATCGACTCTCTAGGAATATCTGCTGGAGGCTCTATCACTGGTACATCCTGCCCTCGAGAGCGAGACAACTGCTGAACATATCCAATTAACGCCTTGTGTTCTCGTTTCAACTTCTTATATTTTCCTTCTTTCTTGAACAATCTATCCTTGAGGGCAAGGAAGGAGTTATCACACTCCTCAACAATCTGAGCACCAGTAGGGCGTCCCAAGTCAAGAGTGGTGACCACATAGTTTTCAGGAGCTGCTTCATTCCGGTCACACTCGACTCGTGGGACAGCAACGTGAAGAGTACGAGAGCCATCCTCATCGGTGGAGATCTTCGAAAACTTTCTTGCCTTCTTCTTCGGTGGAGGAGCACTGATCCGGTTCAAAAATTCTTCCATCTCAACTGCTGGATCAATCTCTTCACTCGGGCTTCTTCTCATTCTATCCTTTAGCCAATCGGGCACCTCATATAGTATATCGAAGGGCTGCTGCTCCTGTGCCTCGACCTCTCTAACCTGTTCCACTTCTTCCTCATTCTGGCGAGGCTCATTGTCCTCGAGTGGCTGAGTGTCACCTGACACTATATCATCGTCATCGCCATCGTTCATGGCCGCCTCTAACTCTTGTTGAAACTGAGGGTCAGTAATAGTCCCCTCATCATCATGCTGATCAATCCTGACAGGTACATTGGCACTCTGGCCAATTGACTCCCTCCGTGGAGGCTGAATATCACTCTGTATCTCCGGTACCTGATTCACTACAATCCTCTGATCAGCGAACAAGGACACCTCCTGTATGCTTGGAGAATGTGTCTCCAAAGGTACTGCCACTGTGACTCGTGGAGGTTCTGGCTGAACTATTTCTTTCTTTCTGGACTCTGGACCTCGTGTAATCTGTTTCTTCCTTCCTGTGGTGGGCGTCCTGTGATCTCCCATCAAGTTGTAAGTCAAGGCAATTGACCTACTCTTCAGTCTGTTCACCCGTCTATCAACCCATGCCCTGGTGAATGTCATAACTGGGATAGAAAGAGTATCTAAGTCTGCAACCTCGGGCTCTGACCAGTCTACAGGCGGAAGTGGAGTATCCCGAACAGCTGCATAATCTGGATGAACATCCATATCCTCATTAACACAGTAGGAGCTGGAACTACCTCACACTCCTGATCAGTGTCGGCAGCCTAAGAGAACATTCTCTTCCTCACTTCCAACTTCATCAATTTGCATCAGCCCAATAATCTTCTATGGTGGCCTTATGTGTTTAAACTCTCCGTGAGGGCAATTGATGTTATGAATGCTTGGGTCATAGTCAATAAACGTATGATATGAGAAGTGATAAAACTGAAGCTCACTCTCAGCTTCCCTAGCTGCCTGTATCGAAGGACACACCTCATCCGAGTTGCCCATCACAATCGGAAACTCTATCCCCCCTTTCTTCTTCTTCTTTTGGATTTTGTCAAAGGCAAGCAATTGCCTGGATATCTCTAACATTATTATTCTATCTGTTGGGTACTTAGGCAGCCTATATGGGTATGACGAGAAACCTTGCAGCCTAATGTATGAAAATCTCGGAAATTGAATAAACCAGCACCCATACCTTTCGATCAGCTCTTAGGCACCTCTAGAGATTCTGTGGTGTAACCGCTCCTGAAGCAGCCTCGTGATGTACATGGTGAATGAATCGTTGACACGTTTGTAGTGGGTTGTGCTCGAAAGGTGCAACTGTGTACATGCCTCATGGATTTTGAATTGATGAGAGCCACAACCGACGGGTTCTTTGTAAGAAATCCCTCTGTACCTCGTCATCCGTGCCAACAAGTAAACAAGATAGGAGCTCATGTAAAACGTTTTAGTCCTCCTCAGGCTCAGGAGCTGCTCATGTATATTATCGCTGATCATCTCAGCCCAATTGACATAATCCTTGCCCTCTAGCACCAGGTTGATGTAATAAAACATCCAAGGCTCGAAAATGTAGGACTGTGGGCAACCACCAACCCTGCTCAGCAACATGATGAGATCACAATATTCTTGTTTCAGGTCCTCCGCTATGATCGCTTTGGCAACCATGCGAGATGGCACAGGTGCTCATCCAGTGAGTGTTAATTGTATCCATGCAGTTCAAAAGTAGAGGCATACATCGGCTCCTTCAGCTCCCACTGGACTTGTAAATCATGTTCACATTATGCGGGATCCCAAAAGCTTCACCAATGGCAGCGGGAGTAAGATTGGCAAACGCTAATACATCGGTGACATGATCGACCGGTGTTCCTTCGTACTTGATTGGCGCCTCCATTATAAGCTCCCGAGCGAATAAATTTGTGGAAAAACCGGCGGTACATATAGTCCACTTCGGACGATGTTGTGCGAAGTGACCGAAGCCCGATGACTTCCAATCCCGAACAGCCTGTTCTTGAAGGTTTCCAAGTTGACAGAGCCCAGGTTGGTGTTTGTCAACTTGCCCAACTTTGAAATGAACTTCGACTCTGGCATGAACGTTTTGCTCAGCTTCTTGATCATAGCCTGTCTGGAGGCACCATTGTCCTTCCCGGTTGTCCTCGCTTCAGCCATCTGCAACATAACAAACGTTCATCAGCAATTAAATTTAATAAAATAAGGCATGATAGGGGCTGCAGTCGAATTCTAGAAGCTGTAATAACTCTCGTGTTTGCAAACCTCAGCTTCTTCTCTTGAATATATCCGAATTCCGACACTTAGAACAGATTTCCAAGTGAATTTTGATGACTTTACTTCACAATCAGCAATCCGCAATTTTAAACTTCTTAACTTTGCACTTCAAACCAGCAATCAGCAATCTTGCAAGTTCGTACTTTTGAGTTCTCAGCAACTTATTTCAAGGCGTCTTTCTTTAACTTGCAACTTCAACTTACTCAATCAATTTTCAGTCACTAGCAAAGTCGCACCTCCTTCAAGCTTTCAACAACTTCCTCCAATCAGCAAGGGGCGTCCTCTTTACTTCAGCATACACCTCTCAGCAACTCAAGGCGTACCTCCTTTTTGCTTCAAATTTGATTAACTCTTAAGTGCGCCTCTTCAGCAAATGCAACTCCTCAGCAAAATTCGAATTTCAAACTCTTCAAGCAACAATTCACTGCAACACTTCACTCTCAGAGCAAGTTCGACTTCTCCAGTTGTGAAAACAAGTGAAAAACATCTTCATTTTATAGCCGAAACTCGAATTCTAGAAGAAGTTAATTTTAGCCAGTGCCATTAAACTCCACTACTCCACTTCAAGAATTCGAATTTTCCCACTCTGGTGTTTCTGACACTTGTCTCCAGCCGTCGGGAATATTATTCTTCTAGAAACTTGACTTTGACTGGCGTTCTGGATTTTGCTTTCGAAAATTTAATTTAATTCATCTTTTTTACTCACCAGCCGGAGCTCTGTCACTTGAATTCGAAATTTTAACTTCATCATCCGCTCTGGAAAATTCATCCTCGAAGAGCTTAATCAAAATTATCTAGGCAACTCCCTTCAGATTCATCGTTCGAAGAAAATTCACTTTGAAAACTCATTTTATTCATGTTTGCCTTAGAAAATTTAAAATTTTCCCTTAGGAAAATTCACAATTCGAGTAGCGATTAAATTCTTCACTGAAAAGGTGTTGGCGAAGCTCAGAAGACTTGGAAATCCATCTATCATCACGAATGTTCAGTACCCAGAAGCAAATTTTCTTCA
This sequence comes from Sequoia sempervirens, assembly GCA_007258455.2. Taxonomy (NCBI): domain Eukaryota; kingdom Viridiplantae; phylum Streptophyta; class Pinopsida; order Cupressales; family Cupressaceae; genus Sequoia; species Sequoia sempervirens. The sequence continues at coordinate 1,575 of VDFB02377207.1, read as the reverse complement.
GAATGCTCTGAATTCATGGGTACCCAACGAACGGGTTCATTTAATTTTTCGAATTTGAACCTTAGAAAAATATTATTTCCATCATTTAAATTCGTTCTTCGCCCGTGATCACTCTGCGTTGCTCCGACTTCTTGAAAAATTTGAATCATCTTGCAATATCATCGTCTCTGATTTTATCATTGAGAAAAGTTGCTCACTCTTTGGAAAATTTTATCACTCTGAGATCCAGGCGTATTTTCCAAGGAAAATAAATTTGCCTTAGAAAATATTTTAAAATCATCTTGCACTTTTGAAAACTTGCCTTAGAAAATTTTTATTTCATCTGCCAGTGGAGAGAAATTTCTATCAACTTCATTTGGAAAATTTTATTCATTCCCGGCACGTCTCACTTCATTTGTATTTCATCCCACACTTAGGAAATATTCCAATGCCTTCAAGATATTTTAAAATCACCCTAGGCGCCTAACACACTTTATTTTATTCTCAACGCCTTGAAATGCCTTTGAAAATTTTTCCAACACCTTATAACTCCCTTACTCTAGGCGCACACTTCACTCTCATTTTATTTCACACCTTGGAATATTTTCTAACACTCACCACTTCCAACGCCTAGCAAGTTTGTTTTGACTTCACACACCTTAGAAAATTTTCTAACACCTTATGACTCCCATCAACCTTTGGCGCCTAGCACACTTGAGAGGAAAAAAAAAATCACGCCCAACATTCACCTTGGGCGCATTCTTGATGTGGAGGAGGATAACGCCTCACTTTACCTTGAATTCACCACGCCTAGATAACATTTTTACCTTACTTACCACCCTTATTCACCATTTACCATCCAAACTTGGGCGCATTTGAGCATGTCCGCTGGATGACCTTTCAACTTCACTTTTTTGTCTTGACATGCACTAGTTTGGGCGCATTTTGCCTATGGAGGAGGATGAGATTCTTTGACCTTGTTGACTTTCTCTCCCCTTGAGCGCATTTTGATGTGTGTGAAGGATGAACTTTTCCAACGCCTCAAGAGTGACTCTTCAGCTTCCAAATTTCGTCTTCACATGCACAAGTTTGGGCGCATTTCACCCCTGCTACAGGATAAGCTTGCATTTTGGGCGCATTTTGCTCTTGCTGGTGGATGAAAACGTTTGACTTTGCTTTGACCACCTTGTCTTTTGGGCGCATTTCACCCCAGCTACAGGATGGGCGCATTTTGGAGGGTGAGGCGGTTTTTTCATGCCTTAGAAACTTTTTCAACTTTTCCCTCTTTCTTTTTGGGCGCATTTCCTCATACCTGCAGGATAAAAAAATGTTGACTTTTGTTTGACTTTCCTGCCTTGGGCGCATTTTGCCCTGTGTGAAGGATGAACTCACATTTTCAAAAATTTTCTACGCCTCTAGCTGAGATGGGCACATTTTCCTATGCCTGCTGGACGAGACTCCAGACTTAGACGAATTTTTATCATCCTCGCCAGCTTACGTGCCCTGCTATTTATAGTAAGTTCTCTGAATTTGGACTTCTGAAGCTCGGAATGGCCTGAAATTTTAAACATAGCATCCTCATGCCTTTATCAACTT
>VDFB02377206.1:0-33847 GCA_007258455.2 Sequoia sempervirens | reverse complement strand
TGGATTATTTTTGCAGTTTATTATTGTGCTGGAATTTCATATCTTCAGAATAGATTTTACAAATTTTTTATTTTAAATTAAAAATCTGAAAATTTAGGGCAGGAAATTGGGGGTTTTTGAGTCAGATCTAGTTTGGCTCATTGCACACAACCCTTCCTTTGAGATTCATTCTTGCTAACAATGCCAATCTTTCCTCATTATGCTTGGTTGGCCTCTTTACTTGTTCACTTGGTTCATGGTGACCTTCGCCCATCATTTATACACACAATACATCCAAAAAATCGAAAAGTCTCATCCTCCCACATGTCTCTTAGCACAAAGAAAATATAAGCTCTCCATTCTCATGGTTTTAATTCCAAAATACACCATTAGTTTCTTCATCCATAATGGAATTGAATTTAGAAAATTACCTCATGGCTCTTGAAGAAATTGGAATTCAACTTTATAAGGAGATGTATAAGTAGACACACAAAATTCAATCAAGTAACTATTCCAGAACAATTGTCGGCCAAACCTTTATGGCTCTACTCCATGCCTCATCCATCTCAAACAACTTCCTTAACCTTAAGTCCATGGGTATCTTATTCCAAAATTTCTTGTAAGATCTTGTCAATATGCTACTAAATAGTCAAAGATTAACCTTGGTAACTCAGCAAAGAAAATTTCATAAAAGGAACCAGATGGTTGGTGCTCTTTTTTAATTTGGATCTATGGTTCGTATGAGCCTATCAAGACAATTGTTTTGATTGATTTGTTCCTTTATCCATTTTTAGACCCAATTTTTGGATAGATGGATTTTACCTACCTGCATCTATATTGTAATTGAAAATTTGAAAACTATCAGCATCTAGTTATTATTTATGCACTATGAAGTATGCATTGTCCAATAGAATGTAAGCAGCTATTTGAACATAAACAAAAAAATTCTATATTTGACAATTCATGGGCTAAACTCTCAATTTGATTTGCTCTCTATCTATATGCTATTGAAATACCTTTAAATTTAAAAAACAAGAAGTTTTTGTCCCTTTATCTACATTTTTTTTAATAAATCCGATTTTTGCCAGTTGAAATCCTTATTTAAATAAAATCTTATACTTTTGGTTTGCTGATTTTTTCTCCAAAAGATTATTGCTGCTATGGTTTTTACCTTTTTCATGCCATGACTGGATACCATACAGACCAAATACGGTTTAAGATCTCAAACATTCAAGTATTTCGTGGTAAGGTTTTGGCTAGCTAGTCATTTGTACGCTACTTTAAATTCATGACCATTTACTTCTTTTTCCCAGAATCTACTAGATTTAATTGTAGGTAAACTCTCCCATGTGAGGATTGCATGTGGGCAGTATTTCTCTTTAGGCTTTCTTTTCAATTGCTCGCCCAACTTTTGCATTTTATCTCGTTTCATTGTTGGAGATTCGCTGTAGACTTTGGGCCCATGAGACATTCTTAAATTTTACTAGTTGATATGAGAAATGTTTGAACCATTTTAAGACGTGCGGCTTTCGTTGTATATGGACTTAATTCATCCTTCTATTTGGTGCTATATTTTTGAAAATCTTTATCTAGTGTTGTTTTTCATACCTTAAGCTGTATCTTAAACACTTGTATTGCTATAGCATGAGAGGTTTTCTTCTTTCCATCTAATAATTGCAGCTGCCAAATACTCGTTTTCTATCTCATAATATTTATGGAAACTATAGTTATTTGGAGACTTGGATGTTTACCCCTAGTGCTCATCTCCTATATTGGAAACATGTCTATGTTGGAGACCCAAAACTGGGTATTTCTAGACTTAAGATGATCCATAAATGAATTAGATAAAGAGTTTGTCGCACTATGGATGCATGATGAAATGGAGCACAACTTGAATAATGTTTTGATGAAGGCAGTAGTTGTGTTACACACAAGGTTTTTGGCTTTTGTGTAAGACCTTGGCTCTGAAAGGGGGGAAATGCAACCACCATGGTGTTTATGAAATTGTTGGCCTTTTTGAGCCAGCAATTTTGCTGTATCTCAAAGAGATGGGCCCATGCCATTCCAAATTCCACATATTTTGACTTCTTGGCATCCTTTCACCTTCTGTTCAAGCTGGTAAATGAATTAAGAGATGTAAAGGAAGCATCATGATCTATAATTGCAATTTTCAGTCTTAATAGTGAGGCAATTGGGATTGCGTATAAGTTGTAACAGAGTAGAGAGAGGAATGTGTCAGCTAGTGTTCAATATTTAGGGGCAGAACATTGCTTATTTTTGCTTGTTGTATGCTAAAGAGACCTAAGATTGTAGTCAGATTGGAGATAGTGGACGAGGAGGCCCTTGTTCCTCTCTCTTGCTGGATTTTTCTCTTTGAATTTGGGTTCTCTAGGGTAAATGCTTGTCATCTATTCTTGTGTTGCTGGTTCTGCTTTCTTCTTGTTCAATTCCTTAAGAGTATTTCATTTTGTCTTATTAAATATGTAATTGGAAAGCTATAGTATGAAATCTTCCTCATAGTTTACAAATTAGGTGGTATTAGAGTGGTTGTATCTGTTGGTGAAAAGTTTTGTGTGACAAATTTTGTAGGTTGATGCTGACCACAAGATCAAGTGGGAAAGAGTTGTTGCCTTTTCAAAGAGATATTGAATCCTATTTAATGCCCCCTTGTTCCACCTAGGCATTCAGGGAAGTTCCATTAGCCTATTGGACTATTAGCCTATTTTATTCCCATAGGGTAAATTGGAGAATTAAAAAGGGAATGATTTAATTTAATTAAATAAAGTTGCGTTAAATTACTTGTATTAAGGCTTCTAAAGGAGCTCCTGACATTACAATCGAAGATGATCTCTCTCAAACCAATAAACCTCTCCCCAAATTGCTAAACCTCAAGATCTCATTTGAATTGATAGATTAGTAGTAAAGATTGCTCCGTCTTAGCCCTAATATGGAGCCTTTGACTATTCCTTGGGGAAACTATAACCTATGCCGACCCCAACCCATTCCAGGGCAACCACAGATGGAACCCTAATCCCATCCATTGGGCTTTTGTGGCCAATTCATCCTACCCTATTCCCGCCTCTTACTGGGGGCTTATCGTCTAATTGGGGCCACATCCCAAAGATCATAAAGCCATGGAGAAACACCTAGAAGTTTCAGAACAGAGCCTCATCATGTGGGTTTCGTCTTCCAGGAAAATTGAGGAATACACAAAATGTAGTTGAAGAGCACAAAAGATTTACTGAGAGGGGGGGCGGGGGGTGAATCAGTAAGTCAAAACAATCTTTTACTTTTCAACTTTTCAACAATCTTAGACTTTCATCAAGATCAACTTCTGATATGAATCAATGAAAACAAGTTGACACCACTTTATTGAATTGATTAAATGATTTTTACAAATTGAAGTAGGTACCAACCTACTTGATTATGAATGAAATGATTTTGTAGGCTACATCCTACAAGGAGCACCAACCCCTTAACAATTTTAGTAGGCACCAACCTACAAGGAGATTTGACCTTTAATGCAAGGCACCAACCTTGACTTGATGGATGAAGGTAAATGACTTCAATCAGATCTGCACTCTTCCAATCCTCCAATCTGCCTTTGTGATGAAAAATCTCACACTTAGCCCACACAAGAAGATGGGTTTTTGATTTCAATCACCTGAAACTTCAAAACCACATGTACAGCCTTGAATGGGATGTCAAATATATAGATTACTCAAGAATTGCAACTTTTGATATTCACACCTTTTGCCTTTTCTTTCTGTAGTCACACCCTTCTAGATATGTCTCTTGTTAAATCGATTTCTCCTTGATTAAATTATTTTTTTGTTAACACATAGAATTGAAAACTTATTAAATCTCCATTTAATACTTCTGAAAACTTGATTTCATTATCATTTGTGTTTATCCCGTGTTTAGAAAGATGTATGCATATTCAAATCTTAAGTGATGATATTAACACGTCCTTTCATAATAGTGTGCGACTCTTAGAAACACGTCTTGCTGAACTAACAGACCTGACTCTTCTCAATCGCTCCAAGCAAAGACTTTAGGAGTTTGAAGCACGCGTCCCTTGAAACACGTCATGATTTTTCAAAGAAACTTTCTCCACTTGGCATGTCTATAGAAAGACGTCTGTTCAAATTTAAAATCACGTTATGACAAATCGGATTATGCCTTTTTGTTTGTCCTTAAAAAGCATGTCTTTCCATTAAGCTTCGAATGAATACGTCTTTTTGAAGATACGTCCAACAGTCTTTATTAATAAACTGTTCTTCTTTCCACGATACTTTTTTTGATTCGCAACCCTTTAGTTATTAACAAACCGTTCTTTATTGAAACAAATTGTTCTTTAGTTTTTGACAAACATTCTCTAGATTTAGTTAATTGATTTGTCATGCTTCTTTCCAGCTCGTCCTTTGATTTGTTCCAGATTTAACAACTTTCATTGAACTTGATATTTATCTCTGTTTGTAGCTTAAAACTAATCTTCAAATATCTCTATCTGTAGTTAATTGATTTTACTAAGAGGATTGAAATCTTTTAGTAGCATAGCAATCTTTTCTCCTTTGATTTAACTTCATCATTCTTATTCATCTTTAATAGTCTGATTAGGCGCTTTATCTTGACATCAATGACAATTCTTCTAACAATCTCCCCCTTTGTCATTGATGGCAACTTCTTCGATGGCAACTTTGATCTTCTTCTTATTGCTCCCCCTGTGTCCAATTTCCCCCCCTTTGACATCAATGGCAAGGGGTCTTCTAACAATGTTTTGCCTCTTTTGTTTATTCCATGGAGCTACAAGATACTATGTATAGCTCCCCTTGAATGCATGCTTCCACCAATCAGTTTGATGGATGTGGGACAACTCCTAATTTGTCCCTTAGATACTCAAATGCATCCCTTGGTAATGGTTTGGTGAATATATCAGCAATTTGCTCTTTTGTAGCTATATATTCCAAACACACTTGTCCTTCTGCTACTTGCTCTCTTAAAAAGTGATACTTCATATTAAAATATTTTATTTCATAATTATAATATTAATTTATGTCTAAATTTTATATTGATTTTATATATTTTAATATCCATTATATTATAATGATTTTAATATTTATTTTTATTAATTGTTCTAATTATAATTATATTATATTTTATATTTGACCATGATAATTATAATATTATCAATGATAATTATAATTATAATGATATTTTAAATTATCTTCTTCCATATTTATATTTTTGATATGAGTATTCTACCTGAACATGTTATTGTATATCTAAAAATATATTAAGCGTATACTTATTTCAGATGCCCCTTTGTGATGGGGATATCACAACATTAAATTAAAAGAGTATATGTATTTGCAAAGTCAGAAGTATGGAATTTTATCAACTTTTGAATAAGATTTATACACAATAATTTTACGATTTTCCCATTTGACATATCATCATTTTGTCAAATGGTGTGTATGCAATTATTTTGCACTTGGAACTGAGATGATTTGACTTCTTAAGTTTGCAACTTCCCCAATAAGATAAGCGAACCTCTGATATAATTTTAGAATACCATTGCTAAGTTGATAAAAATTCCATACTTCTGACTTGGCAAATACACATACTCTTTTTATTTAATGCACAACATATATATAAGTTCATGAGCAGCAGTTACATTAAATTATAGGAGAATGTCGTAATTTATACACTTATATTTCCTTGTTACAAAACGTCTGAGTCACAGTGCAAGTTACCGTTTCCAAAATCCTTGCAAACCGGTGCCTATTCAAGCCTTATTGCAATCTTCATGCTTGTCGTCCAACACAAGTCTATCATGGTATTATTCAAGAAATAATCAATACAAGCACATCACACCTGCAACATCTAAGAGAATATAGTAGCGCCAACAATAATCGATAAGAATATTATTAACGAACACCAATGATGCATTACTTGCGCTGCGTCGAATAAATATAGGTTGCTCAATATTATTGGCCGATACACTTTAGAATATAAAATCGATTCTCCACTAATGAACTCGATTCCCTTCCTTCCTGAAGATATTTTTGCTGATAGTTATATGCAAGTCTTAATAATAGTTGCATTGGCAATAGCAACTTCCCGTCTACATAAATGTTCCGACACCAATATCTCTGCTTGCCTATATCTAGGTGACGACTCCAACAAGGTATGAATCCGGATGTTTTGTTACCCACGACTTGCCCTTCGATGATTATATGGTGGTTCAATTATTCTTTGCAGTGACTGAAATGATAGTTGGCATATTACAAAGGGAGCCCGATATAGTGTATCCGCCTTCACTGTTCTTTAGATAATTGCCACTATCACCAGTTTCAACAGGAATGAGATGAATTACATACATTTGAACCCGCACCAATAAGCATTCACGACAACGGTTTGGGTTGTGCCCGATATTGGAACATATGAGTTCTCTCGTAAGTGCTTGCAAGGAAAATGTAATGTCCCCTTCTCATCAGTAATCAGCTTTGCAGTTCTTCAGTCTATTCCGGAACCCGTAGACTGGGATGAGGTGAAAATTAGGGTTTCTTGGGCTTGGTTTTCTGTGGCATTCATATTATTTACTATTTTTAGTAAATGCTAGTTGTGGCAGTTGCAGTTGTCTATTCTTAATCCTTAGTAGTTGGAGCAGTGTTATATTTTGGTTTGGTCTTCAGTTGGCAAAAATATTAAATTAATGGCATTTTATTCTATTTCACTGTTGACCCCCACCTTGGCCTAAGGAGTTAACTTAAAGTTGTTTTAAAGTGGGGCCATGAAGGGTACGCCCTCATCAAAAGTTTAATTAATCTTTATTCAAATATTTCTTTATCTTGAAAGTGGACGCCACTTTTATTATTTTGAATAAAGTGTAATTTGTGAAGGCCTTTTGGGACGCCACTTGAGAAGTTGATTGGTCTTGAGAATTGGAGGAGTCTCTTGTGTCTTTTGAGCTGCTTCTCAGGCGTTTGAAGAGTCTTGTTGAGTTCTTATTTATTGAAGGTCTTGGCTCCAGCATTATCATCCATCAATTACCTTACTATTATGCTGTCAAAATGACTATGGACATTTTGCTATTGCTTCGAGGATGCTACCTCCTAGCCCCTTCCCAATTTCGTGTTTGAAATACAACACCTAGTTGGAACATTGCTGCTTCTCACATCGGACTAGCAGATTGAGCAATAAAGTTTGAGAATTTTGGTGAATTCTACAGTTTTGAAGTTCCTGGTTTTTACACAGCTGAAGCTGAGTTTTGTTCATAACTTCTGAAGTGAATTTTATCTTGTTCTGGGTACTTTGGCCATGCATTAGTTAACTGAAGGCGCCACCTTTCACAAAATTTGGGAATTTATTTCCAAGTATTCAATTTTATATTGCAAAATCGATTTTCTTCAAGGGCCGTACCATTTGATGATGTCTTGGGATTCGTGCCAAATAAACTAGAGTCTCTGGTGGCTGTTTCTGGATTCTAACTTGGGCGCCAGACTTGTAAGGTGCATTTGCAACTCGTTTCACGTCATTCGGAGAAGAATTGAGTGAGTTATGATAATTTCATTGATTCTCACAGTTGCAGATTGAAATTTCCAGTTTACTGTTTTTACATCAGATTGTTGAAGTTCTGATTTCTGATTTATTAGCAGCTGTTAGAGGGTTAAAATATCATTGAAAATCATCTCTTAATCTTGTGTATGAAGAATTCTATATTTCCTATGTAATTTGCAGCTTATTCCACATTGTACAAACTGTAAACAGTAGTACTGTTCCAGTTTAATTTGCTGCAATTTCTTTCTGTTTCTTCTCACATAAGTCCCCTGGATGGTTTACCGCCAGTGAGGTTAATTTGATTGTAATATCTCATACCCACTCATAGTGGTGAATCCCCACAGCATTGTGGATGCCCGCCGCAGCGGATGAATTGCTTTATTTGTAATCTTTTCCCCCCACTGTTTGGTGGTAGCGTGGAATTGTTTTCTCATGGCTGGTTATCCGCCTAATAGTTCATAATTTCAATTTCTTAGACTCCGTCATATGTTAGCACCTCGCCCTCAGTGGGATCTTGAGTGCACATTCTTGACGTTGAGTAGTTCTTCTATTCAAGTTCAGTTTCTTCAGTTCAAGTTCAGTATTCTCCATTCAAGTTCAGATTTTAATTTGAGGCTAACGCTAATCTAATCATCTATTGCTGGTTATTTTGTGTTATTCCTTCAAAAAAATTGGTTAGCATATTTCAGAAAACCCGTCATAGAATAAGATTCCTCATATGTGATAATATTTGCTCAATCATCATTACAATTAACCACATAAAATTGCAATGAACACCATACTTGCTTCCGCCATCTCTCAAAGTCATTCAATATTAATTAATTAGGACTGCCTCAAACTCAAGGTTCTTTCGCCCCTGTACGACTGGCACAAAAATTGTTGATGAAAGGCACCAAGTCTCCAGATGCAATGGAAAGAACACCAATCTGGAAATGTATTCAGCATAGGTTGCCAACTACATAATTCTGCCAACATGTAAAATCTATGAAAAATAATGCAGAATAGCCACGACTGGGTTTTCGTCCAAGCCTAGCCTCAGAAATTAAGAGTTGCCGTTCTCAGATCCTCCTTGATTAAAATCCAAACATTATCCAAATTCTCGTGATGCTATTCAATCTGCCGATGATCAATATATTCACGAACGTTCAGTTTACCAACTGAATTATTTCAATTAGGAACATTATTAGTGACTTTATTAAGTCACAATATAATTAATAAATTAAATAATTAATAAGCCTTAAAAGGAAAATAAAGAACATTAAATGTTTAATTAATTAATTTTAATTGCGTTTGGTTCCATTCAAAATTGGGGACATCACACTAGACCCACAAGCTATGGGTGGGACCCTGTTGAAAGTCATAGGGGATAGGAGCTGGACGCCAAACCCAGGTTGGACTGAACTAGGACCCGGGTTCTCCTACAAGCGAATTGGTAACTTAGGAAATAATATAAAATCACTTTATGTAGGTCAAAAAGATTATGATTTTAATAAAGGTGAATTTAAATTACGAACTTCTCAAAAGCTTGAGGGAGAGATATTAAAAGAGTTGCAAAAGAGAATTTCACATCTTGGTTGTTTTATTTCACTCATTTGCAAAGTTGGAACTGCAAGTTCAACTTGAAATCCTAGGATGAAAACCCTATGGGTATTTGGCTTTGCAGATGAAAGAGTTTTTCTTAGCAAATTAATGGTGAATTCACGCAGGGTTCACAGTTGTGTTTAATGCAGATACATAGATATTGCTTTCAGCTGCATCATCCAGAATTCCAGTTACAAATTCATTGGGATTTGCTAACACTTAATAAATTTGTCAATGTCATGTGTGCAAATAGTGAAAGAAAGTAGAAGTAATAAGTGAAGAGTGTGTAGTGAATTAAATGAAGTAAAATTCATATTTTATTGAGGTTGGTTTTACTCGAGCCATACCCTTTTTGGATTCTTTAGAAAATCCATACCATATATTGGATGGTAAAGGAGGATTGAAGCATTAAGAAGGCATAGAAACCTTACTATTTTCTAGCGTAGCCTTTACCAAGTCTATTACAACACCTTATGAGGTCAACAAGGTTAGTGTTGAAGAGCACACAAAAAGTACAAAGAGGAGGGGAGGGGGAATTAGTATTTTAAACTTTTAACACTTGAAACCATATTAATCAGCAATCAAAACAGTAAAAGCAAACATTAGACAAGATGAACATTGATATCACGTAGAAAACCCTTTTGGGTAAAAAAACACGATAGAACTATGCTTATATTAACTTTAAACGGGCACCAACCTAGGAGTGTACAATCTCCAAATGACGAAGGAAAGCACCAACTCACTGGAAGCACCAACTCCCCTGAAGCATCAACTTCGAACAGCTGAATCATCAACTCCAGCGTGAGCGCCAAGTCACTAAATGTTTTTACAACATTGCAATTTTGAATTCATGACACATAATACATCTTTCCTTATGCACAAACATAGTCTAAACATTACTTTAATTTTGGGACTATCACAATCTATCAACACTTCAATCTAGGAAAGAAAACTATATGGCTCTAACATAGTTGTTAGAACAACACAACTCCCTCAAAATCATTCTTCAGAACATGAGCGTCCAATACAAATAGACCTTCAACGACCTCTAGATGGTCAATATAAGCTCCCTGATTTACACAACTAACCTCTATACTCCAAGTCAGCCCTCTTTGTAGAAAAATATGAGCACCAAACTACTTCCTTGGATATCGTCCAACACTCAATATTAGAACTTACATGCCTATAACAGATGAAATGAAGGTAAGTCTGAAACCATGTCCACCATAAATGCTCACGATTGCCTTGCACAAGCTTTCACGACATCAAACATTATACAACCCATTCCGTAGAAAAATTATGGTGATAGCATATTTTATTACCACGTCGTGTGTAGCAAACTTGGTGAAGAAAAACGGTAGAACAGATTTAAAAAGAACGAATGAACTCACACAGTCTGCATCATACAACCCGTGCCATGAAAAAGAATAGTAAAGGCATTTTTAAAAAAAATAATAACTTCCACATAGAAGCACATATTAACCCTTGAAGGCCTGTATTAACATACGCATCTCAACCACTTACAACTTGTGTCTACGGAAAGATAGCAATAGCAATTTTTTAATGCCATGACTTGCATACTACAAAACTTTACCTTCAGAAAGATTCGTAACAACTGATGGCTTAGAATAGAATGGAAGGGTTGCCATTGGATAGTTTACACAACCACACACAACCTTATTCAAATCAACTCCCATGACTCTTACAACATACTGCCCATGCTAGAAATAATAGAGATAATTGGGGAAAGAAATTCACCACTCCCATCGCAATGAATGCAGTCAATACCATAAGGAATACGTCAGTTCATTTTGCAAGCATAGTGATTTTTAAAATGCCATGAAGGCATTACTAGATGCTTTCACAACCTTTCACACACGGAGACGAGAATAAACAAAGACGACACCACTTCACACAAAATCAATCCATAAAATCCGACAAAAGTTTTAACAAAAAAACAAAGCACATCTTCCACCTATAGTGAATGAAAATAAGACAACCATAACATCAAATCCGCCACAAATACTTAACTCGACATATAATAGCCGTCGACAAAAATTGAAATATCAAGAGCATGAAAATTAAACATCATCAATACAAGCAACCTGAGTAAGAAGTCAATGGAAAAAATGGAGCCATCGGCCAAAGATAGAGGAGTTGGCAGTATGAGAATTTACCGGATGTAAGATCCATATTCAAGGCATTAGAACACTGACTTGGCACTTGGCCCCTTGATTGATCCTTTGACCTTTCAACTCTGACATGGCATAATATCCATTTGGCATAACTGCTGACAAGTTTTGACATATCAAAGCTAACAAAATAAATAGTTTGCAAACATTTCAACTACACTCATTTGCATTTGCAAAGCTCATTTCATATGCATCAATACACATACAATACCTGAAGTTCATAAGAAAAAGCAGCAGGTATTTCAAAGTATGCCAACAATTGCCATAAAAGAATAGTCTTATCTGCTTAATCTATAAGGAAAAGATCATCACATGGAACACCTCATTTAACCAAAACTCCAGTTAGTTTTTTTTTTCATCTTTCCATCAAGATTCATCATGAAATTTAAAATTTTATTTTCAAATTTGTTAAACTAGGCTGAAACTAGGCACTTATAGAATTTATTTGTTTATTGTAGTGTCATGATGAGCTCTCATGACATCAACATGAGTGAGGATGAGGTTCATTCACATGGTGATACTGATCCTGAATATGCACCTGAGGCTAAGGGGGATGACCCTGGGGCTGAGCATGAAGCCCAAACTAGTTCCATGGCAAGTGAAGCAAGTACTTTAGAGTGCCCTTCTATAGTATTGGCAAAGTATGCTAAGGGTCCTTTTGATCCCAAATCCCCTCTCAAACAATTTACAACAAAAGATCTAAGCAGGCAAGGGGCAACATCTGGTGGCACAAGAAGGCAGAAGTGCAACTTTTGTGGTGAGGGGTGGTATGAGAGCATCACTAGAGTTAATGCACACCTTCCTTTCATTAGAGGAATAGGTGTGGGGATATGCGAATTTTTGGCAAAACTAGAAAACATGAAATTCAAAGTTGAAATAAATAAGTTATGAGGTGTTCCTGATGATACTCTAGTTGCACCTGTGCCTACTACTTTGCTTCAGAGGACACAACTTTAGCATGGCCAGCAACAGTGATCCAACCATACTTTGCAGACGAGAGTAGGAGGGACACCACGTTCTTCTAGTGCTTATGCAGGAGAGGGGAGCGGGAAACGAAAATTGCAAAGTTAAACTCAAAGTAACCCCATTGCAGATTTGTTTAATGTGCAGCTCAAGGATGAGATAGATGATGCCATTGGCAAGTTCTTCTTTGCCAATGGCATCCCATTTCATGTTGCCTGATCTCCTTATTATAAGGATATGATATCGATGGTGGAAAAGGGAAAACCATCATATGTGCCACCAGGTGAGACGAAATTGAGGACCATGATCTTGGATAAGAACTATTCCAACATCAATTTGTTGATGGAGAAGATGAAGGAGTGTTGGGTTAAGACAGGATGCAACATAGTCATGGATGGGTGGATGGACATTAGTCATTGTCCACTCATTAACATCATGGTTACATGTACTGAGGGCCCATATTTTCTTAAGGCAGTTGATTGTTTAGGGCATCGCAAAGATGCTGTTTTTCAGTTTGAGGTTCTTAGGGATGGTATTGAGGAGGTTGGGCCACAAAATGTGGTTCAAGGTGTGACAGATGCTGCACATGTGTGCAAAGCTGCAGGGAGACTTGTTGAGGCTACTTATAGGCATATTTGGTGGACCCCATGTTGTGTGCATGCCATGAATAATGCACTCAAGGACATGGGAAAGATTGATTGGATTAGAGCAGTGGTTAATGATGCAAGAGATGTGCAGATGTTTATTTGCAACCACCACACATCACATGCACTTTTCAGGACCTTCGCTATGAAGGAGTTCTTGAAACCTATTGATACGAGATATGCTTCCTATTTCATTCTCTTGGGCATAATGATTGAGTTGCAAGAGGCACTGCAACTCATGTTCATGACAACAGATTGGAGTAGGTGGGCCAAGTCTAAGATAGAGCATGGGAGGAGGGTGAAGGATACGGTGAAGAGCGATGTGTTCTGGGCTGATGAAAAATATATTATCGCCATCATTAAACCAATTTTCCAGGTTATCAGGTATGGGAAGGCGGATGCACCTAGTCTTGGAGAGGTGTATGTGTGCATCGATTCTATTCTTGATCAGATGAGGGCCGTTGTGCGAGAGAGGGACCCCACATTAGCATTCTACCACGAGCACATTCAACCAATTATTCACAGGAGATGGGAGAAGCTCAACACTCTCTTGCACATGGCAGCCTATGCACTTAATCCTAAGTGGTACTTGACTAGGTCTGGTAGAGTGACACCAATAGAGGATGCAGAGGTGAAGGAAGGGTTCTTCAAGTGCATTGAGAGGATGTATGATAATGTAGATGCCAGTGTGATTCGCACTGAGTGGACCAAATTTTCCACTCTTAGGGGTTATTCAAATACAACCAAGATGGCTATGCGAACTATGGCACATGAGGACACAATTTTGTGGCGGACTTGCCATGGATCGAGATCTTTGACTACCAATGTAGCCATTCGATTGTTATCTTAGGTTTCTAGTTCTTCAATTGTTGAGAGGAATTGGTCTACATATAGCTTCATCCACTCTCTTAAGAGGAACAAACTTACCTCTAGGAGAGCAGAGAAGCTTGTGGATGTACATAGTGCTTTGCGTCTCATTGACCGCAAAACACTTTTGTACAAAGAGAGTCCAGCAACACGGTGGGATGTAGAGCTAAAGGAGCCAGAACAGATTGATGAGGATGCTTCAGTTTCGACTTTAGATGCAGGGCTGGTTGGTGTTAGTTTGGCAGAGCTTGATTGCGAGGATTCCAGTAGTTCAAGTGATGAGGAGTTTGGGGACGATTAGAGGCCTCCCTTCACTACATTTTTGCATTTTCTACTTATTTTGATTATGATATCAATGTACTCATGCTGCTTACTGTAATCATTTTTATCATTATGATATAATATTATGATGTGACATGTCATATTTTCGATATTCATATAATAGAAATCTCAAATTCGACAATTTCATTTGTAAAATTTTAATATTTTATTTGATTACTAATAGTATTCAAGTATATTCAAAATGTTAAGTATTTGCAATTTTACTAATTTGCCAAAGTTTAATTTGAAATGTTATTCTGAAACATTTTTTTATAACTAGTTATTCAAGTACGATATGTATATCAGCGCCGCCTCCCTACCACGCCCCCACAGTCCCCCTGCCGTCCCCAAACTTAGACCCCTTGTCCCCTCGTCCTCGAGACACGTCCCCGACAGGGGACGCGTCCCCTTCAAGAAACTTCGTGGAACACTGCAAAAATCAAACCTTACACTTAGAGAATCCTTCACTTCTTCAACTGCTTTATGAGTTCTATCATCGCTGCCCGAAAAGATGACTCATTAATTGATAACTTGGCGGCTCTGCAACTTTATGTTTCTGACACCTCTCTTGATTTCTAATAGAGAGTATTGCACAACTCTTTTCTGATACCTTTCCTTTTTCTCATATCACACCTTCTCTTGTTCTTCAGCAGAGATGATGAAGTTTTGATATAGTGCTGATTTGGTCTTAAACTCGAGGGGAGTGTACTCCATATTGAAAACTTTGAAGAATGACTGTAAACTCGCCTATGTTCAGACAAGCTTTGAGCAACTTTCTATTTTTAGAATGCTGTTTTTTCGTCCTCAAACGAACAAATTTTTGGAAATTTTTCTGAGATATGGGTTTTGCTCAGAATTTCGTTGCAATACAATCCAGATCGTCCGTTTTTGAAAATCTTGAATGAATTTAGACTGAAAAAGCAGCAAACCCTAATTTCTTTAATTTTTCACCGAAAAAGCCGGCACCTGGGTTTTGTTCAGAATACAATTAGAAATGGACCTAGTTGATTAGATTCGAAAAACACTGATGGTTGAGCGAAAAAGCAGCCAACCCTAGAATTTGAAATTTTCTTGAAAAAGCTGTGATATGGGTTTTCTTCAGAAGACTGTTTTGAGAGGACCCAGATGATCAAAATTTGCAAACTTTGAAGATTTCACTGACATGCAAGGAAAAAGCAGCTGCTGCAACTTGATGAACTTCTCCAAAAATTCTTTAGAAGAATGGGATGAAGAAACTCAGATGGCTGAAAATTAAAAATCTTTGACCTTCTCCTTCAAAAATTTGATCTTCTGGATGAAAAAGCATGAAAAAGTAAGGTCTTATGTTGCTGGTCTGAAAATTATTCATAAAAATCAGCAACCTTGAGCTCTTGAATCTTGAAATAAAACCTCAAAGTTGCTGCTCCACTTTTCTTCTTTGGAAGCCACCTGCAAAAATGATGAAAACTAAAAGGAAGAGATGTCTTAAATAGATTTAGGGCTTGAAATAGATTTGCTTTCTTTTGCTTTAATCTTCAAACCCTAAACTTAGCTTGTTCGATGAATTTAGACATTCGTCTTTCCCTTGCCATTTTGAATCTTTGAAAACTTTGAAAATTCTACTAAGGCATTGAAAGTTGGGCGCCCTTCTTGGCTAGGGGTGCCCATTTTCTCCAGAGTTAGCCACTTTTTGAGAATTTTCAACTTTTCTTCCATTTTGACCCCTGGTTTGACCTCAATCTTTGTCTTCCAGGTTGATCCGATGAACGAGCTGGATGATTCATCGCGTAGCCTAACTGATTCTGAGGATATTGTTCTGGGGGCGCCTCTGGCGAAAAACTTCGTTTTGACCTTCAAACTCATGGGAGCCTATTTCCTCCAGGGGCTCCGAACTTTCACAGTGTTAGCCATTTTTTCATGATTTTCAATTTCTTCATTTCCCTTTGATTTTCTGATGAAATCTTGATCCCGGGGGCTACGCTGATCCGATTGACTGACTATCAGCTTCGTTGGATAGCTCGATCGAAATTGACGAAGTGATCTTAGAATCCGTATTTGCAAATTCTAACATCTCAAGGCTCAAAATCTTGGGCGCCCTTTCTCTCCAGGGGCGCCCAACTTAAGCGAACTTAGCCATTTTTCACTTTCTTCATCCTTTCACTTCTACAGATGATGTCGCCTGATCTGGTGATCCGGAGCTCGGATTGACTGACGGCTGGGCTTGTCGCGAAGCTGAGAAGATTTTGGAGGGGGTTCCCTGGGAGTGCTGACTACAGAAAATTCCATTAGAAGCCTCAAAAGCTTGGGCGCCCTTCTTGGCTGGGGGCGCCCAACTTCACTATACTTAGAATATTTTTCATAAATTTTACCTTTGCTTTTGAATTCTGAATTTTCACTCTTGTTTCACCCTCTGTTCTGCCTCCTGTATTAGACGACTGCCAACTCCGATTGACGTGCTGGTAGGTTCATTGGAAAGCCTGTTCAAATCTTAAGAAATCACGCTGGAGGTTCTACTGGCAAATTTATCTGTTTAACCCCTCAAAAAGAAGGGCGCCCTTCCCCTCCAGGGGCGCCCAAAATTCCTAGACTTAATCAAATTTTCATGATTTTCATATTTCTCATTCTGATTTCTGTTTGGATCTTCCCTGTTCAACTCTGAATCCTGGGCGACTGGATGATCCGTTGACTATGCTATCGGACTCGCTATGGAGCTAGCAGAGAACTGAGCAACTTTGATTAGGAGGGTGAACCCTAACTCCATCATCTGGTGCCCTAAAAAGATGGGCGCCCTTTCTTACCTGGGGCGCCCAAGTCAACCAGTGTTAGAAAATTTTCATCTTTTTTCATTTTCCTCTTCATTCTTCTTGCTTCTTCACCAACTCACCTTCCGTCGTATGCTTTGAATGTTGAATTTGACGCCTGGTAACTGACTGACCTCCATCAATGACCTTGGAGCTCCAAATATGCTTTTGAAAAAGCAGAATAGACCCAGTAGGGCAAAACTGATTATTTTGAGATTGTGACTGCACCAGTCTGATATGGACGTATTTTGAGCCAATCAAAATCAGTTTGGACCCTAACGGACCAACTTTCTATTTTTAGAAAGTTTTGCCAGTATTTGTTTCCAAAGAAACCTAGAAAAACCCAGAAAATGTTACTATTTTTAGAAAATTTCTAAAAATAGCAATTTTCTTAAAAAGTAGGGATGAAAAACTGAGATCTGGGTTTTGTAGATTAGACTGCTTTGAGCAGACCCAAATCGTCAGATTTTGGAAATTTTACATTTTAACCCCTCATGCAAGATATGCACACCTAAATTTTGACCTTTTTGACAGATTTAACAAGACTTTTACTCATTTCTTCAAATTGTCTAAGTGTAACAAAAATTTTAATTTTGGGGTACAACACATAGAATTAACTGTATTTTCTTTCTCCTCTTCCTTCCAAATCTTTGTAACTTCTTTTGCCTTTTCATCCTTTAATTCATTCTTGCTTTGTTTAGAAAAATCTGCCATCTCACTGCTACAAACTTTTGCAGTATGACCAAAGCAATTGCACTTGTGGGCTATAGCATATAACATTGTAACTCATCAAAGGAGCAAAATAGTTCCTACTCATAAATCTGAAATCACTTCTTGCATACACTATACAGTTTGTTGTCTTGTGATCAAAACAATTGCATGAGAAACAACAACCATAAAAGAAAGAATTGTTAAACCTGTTCATATGAGCTTGCCTTGAAATAGGAGGTCTCATGAAAGTGCTATTTCTGAGTTTTGATTGTGAATCTTTTGTGCCATCCAAGTTGCTTTTTTGCTTTCTTCTTTTGCAGGCTTGGAACTTTGACCTTCTTCAAATCCATCTCCACCTTTTTCAATAGAAGATTTCTGTGCACTAATGAGATCATCCAATGACATTGGATTTTTCTGATTTTTCATCTCATTATTCAGCTGTAACGTTGATTTGTCCAATGTAATGTCCCCTTTTCTGTGATCACCCCAGACGCTAGTTTAGCCTTTATAATTCCCGAAGGCTAAAGACAAATTAAGGGAATTCATTTATTTAATTATTTAATATTACCTGATGGAAAAAGTAAAAGTTAAAAAGGTAATGTTAAGTGATTAATTAAATATTTCATAAAGTGATTTTAAGTGAAATATTGAAAGAAGACTTTATAAAGTCAATTTATATTATTTGAGCAGGAAATTAAAGTGGGAATTATAAAAGGGCGTTTGGAGGCTCATTTTCATTTGCATGCTTGTTATTTTCTCACTTTTCATTTGGAGAGCTTTTGAAGTTTCTTTGTCTTGGGGCTGGAAAACCCTAGGGCAATCTGGTTTCGGTGGTCAAACGATTCCACCCTAGCTGGAGCGTTGAGGAGATCACTCGGGTCTTCTACTGGAGTGATAAAGCAAATTTGTGAGTCTCTTTCGGAGACAAAATTGGTGCAGAACGATTATATATTTTTCAGTGGGTTGAATGAGAATTTGAAGATTGGATGAATATCTCCTATGAGGTAATTCTGGCGAAATCCCTCCTGAGCTTATTTGAATGATAATACATTGAAAGATGATGGGCGTTTGGGTTTTGGAAACTGCTGGCTGCCATATTATGGAAGTCTGAGTTTTAACTGGCAAATACCTTGTCTGGGCGTGGCTTTAGTTGTTACACACTGGTCTGAGTCTGGCCCTGGAAGAAGGTTCTGAGACAAGTTGTGTTCAGTTGGAAAGGTTAAAGTTTCAACTGGGAGGTCGAATGCAATAATGGAGGACAGTTGGTGGTTCTTGGATGGGAGATAAATGTCCAGGAAGCAGGATGTGACACCTTAGGGAGGTGCAACTGGCTTCTGGGTCTTATATTCTTGTGTAAGGAGCAGCCAACACCATATTGTGGCTCGTGGGAGGTCATTCTTTCATGGTGCAGGTCTGAAACCTATTTCTGAGCAATTTCCTGCCTTTCTCAAGCTCGCCACAGGTCATAAGGTGCATGATTTTCACGATTGAAACTCCATCTACTTATCTCTGTATTTGCTGTGTTGGTCTCTGTACTGTTGTAAGTCCATTCTGGGCGTGATGGTAAATCTGTAGCAATTTCTGAGCATTCTCATAGCGTCTCATGTAATCTTACACTCAGTTGTAGCGGTTGACTCACAATATGAAGCTCTTTATTATGTAAACTCAGTCAATGTAAAGGCAGTCTTAAAGTCTGAAAACACAGTTTTATTAATCTGCAATTTTCTGTCACAACTTTGAGTGTTAGAAAGTGTCATTATCTTAATTTCTGAGCATAGAAACCTCATATTAGTATTATGTTTGGAATTGGTTTAAATCTGTGCATTCTGGAAGTTATCTTTTGTGAATGCTTGATGCATTCTGTTGTATGAAGGCCAGAAAGGGTAATCAGAAATATATATTTGCTTATCTTGAGACGATATCAATCTTGTTATGCATTTTAGTTTGCTTAAATGGAACATCAATCAAACTAGTATTCATTGCATACATTTGGCACTCCGGGAAAGGAACATTACATCCAATTTTCTAAGTGAAACAATTTGAGCTTCAAGTCTTTCACAATTTTTTTCTTCCTTTAGCTTAAGCTGATTTTTGATTTCTTCCATTTTTCTAGCTTCTTCAATCTGAACTTTGAGGTCAACAATCTTCTTTTTAGCTTCTTCAAGATCTTGAGATATCTTGACTTTTGATTCATTGTCTAAGTTATGTTTTTCATATGAAAATGAAAATCTTGATCTTCCACCTATCCAACTCTTCATTGTGAAATTCTTATGCCCCTCATTTAAGTTTTGCATGTTTTCAAATTTAAGCAATTCCATGTTTTAGCCAATGACAAAATCTTTCGAATGCCTTGAATGGGGCAAGTCAAAAGCATGCTTCCTAACTAGGGGCCAGAAATAGCAAAGTGGTGTGGGGGAGGTAAAAGCATGCTTTTGTGTTAAGCCATCGAAGGTAGCAAAAGGACAAGATAGGCGTAGCTTTGGATAGGAAGTGGGCAAGTGGTGACAGGGTTGAAATGACGTGGTTGTGCACTAAGATGGAATTGGAAAACTGGCATCCAAACCATTATTTTGAATTAAAAAACCATGGAAAGGATGGAATGTTGTGAACTGCAAAGGTGTGATTTCCCATTGCAAATAAAAAATTCAAGGTGGTGAAATGGCTCAATAAATTTGGAAGCATGATTTTTATGATAGAGTTCCAAGAAATTGAAATGTGACGAAATGGTTACCAACATGTGTGTTGTACCCAAAATAAATTTTTGGCATTCTGTATAAATTGAGCTAAATCTTGTTAAAATGCCGTTAAACGTCCGTTTTAGGTCAAACCAAACATAGGGTCTTTGTGGGTTTCTGTCAAGGAACACGTGCAAAATTTTGAAAATTTGAAAATCAGGGTTTTATGCCCCTATTTTCAGGGAAACCCCCGAAAATAGGACCTTCCCAGAAATGATTGAAAATGATTTTGATAGGATTGAAAGGCTTCATGATCACATTGGTCAAGTTAGAATCATCAAAATACATGTTTTACTCTGGTGGGTCTATTTCTATTTTTTAGGAACAAAGTTAGGAGCTCCACAGCCATTAATGGCAGACTGGCCTGTACCAGGTGCTGAAAGCTAAGCTTCAAAAGCTTCAACGACGCAACCATGGCGGAAAAGGTCTAAAATGATGCTGTTTGACGAAGGAGATTCATGAAACCCAAAAAGGTCAAATTTTGACAAACTCTGGAAACATTATGAAGGAGAGTCAAGTTCACATGCTGAAAAGAGCCTTTTTCAAGCAGGGGCGCCCATGATCTTTAATGGTCAAATGTAGCCTATTGAATCATCCAAGGCAGTCATCCTTGGCATTTGCTTGCTGGCTCGACAACGAAACAAACAGCTAAATCATTTGATGAGTTGATCATAAGCAGTTGCTAACAAAGTGAAAAGAGGTAGTTGAAGAAATATCAGGAAATGACTATCAAAGGTGAAGATCAAAGAAAAAAGAGCCTTTTCAAAAGAAAGGCGCCCTTCTTTCTAGACCTCTGGATGCTGACAAAAGACCAAAGGTCTCCCAGGACAATCTTCTCAGCCTAGGTAGATCTCAGTAACGCAACTGCAAGCACAGGCATCTGATGAGGCAGTCAACAAATAATCAAGATCAAACTAGGCAACTTTTCAGATGAAGATAACCATGCTGAAGGACAAAAGTGCCCTTTTCAATGAAGGGCGCCCTTGAATAAAGGAACCCTAAGATGACTTCTGAGTTTTCCAATTCCAGTCATCTTTGGCGAAACGAAGCTAACTACCTAATAAGATATCAAGCGAGATCATCTGATTCTCCGATCAACGAGAAATTCAAATCAAAGCACGAGAGGTCATTTCAAAAAAGCTGAAGAATGAAGATTGAAAATTTACCAAGGCATAAGCAAAAGTGCCCTTTCTTGGAAAAGGCGCCCATTCTTTTGAAGCCCTGAACTCAACTTTTTACCATCATGTCTCCCAGGCACTGCTCTTTAGGATAGATCCAACTCAACAGTGAATGTGTCAGTAGCAGCTTAGGATCAATAGATCAAGCCAGATTCAGGATCAAACTGAGGTCATTCAAGAGAGAAAATAATAAAAAACTTGCAAAACTCAAAAGGGACGCCTAAAAGAAGTCAAAGGTCAAGTTGTTGACTAAAGTCAAGATATTTTGAGTTAAACTTGGCTAAAACACTCTACGATCAGTGGAAATCACCTTTTTGAACTTTAGATCAAGCCAAAACCACTTTTGATCATGAGTTAGGTCCCCAAACTTGTGGATCTAAGGCTTGAGTCTATATAATCTAAGTATAGGCGTCCTACTTCATTATTTCATTGTAGGTTAAGGATCAAGAACAGCCATAAGCTCTCAAGGATACCATTTACAGATCTGGACAAGGTTTTCATCCGTTCTTCAATATTTCTTGCAGATCTGAAGCAGGAGAAGATTGCTAATTTGAGGATTGGATTCAGAGACAGATTTTCTCAGGGAGTCGGATAAAAACTTCCAATCAATCTTCTGTCTACTTCCTCTCTTCTTGTCTTAGGTTTTCTTGCATATTACAAAAAGGCAACAGGCTACATCAGATTAGATCAACTGGGTAGATTCAGCATAATTTTCCAGAGAAACCCATCTCATCAGATTTTCCAGAATCAACAAACTTGCTGCCCCTATTTTTGGGGGTTTTTCCGAAAAAGTTTTAGAATCAAAATTCTGAGGAACTGGGCTTTTTCAGCATTGAAGCATGAACAAAACCGATGTGCTAGATTTTTTTCTGGAAAAATACTTCTCGACAGGGCGCTATTTTCAGGGGTTTCTGAAAGTTATCAGAACAAGGTCAAGTTTACAGTCAATCTTTGAGTTTTTCAAGATGTAGTACTCTCAGGTACAATACGAAACCAAGACGGCCCTATTCCATGATTACTTGAAAACAATTGACACAAACTTACATCAGGTAAATCCAGTGGTTGATCTGGAGCAGCTGGAAGGCATGCATTAGATCACATTGCAGAATATTGAAGAATCCGGGTTGCTACAGGCCGCATCCATTCCCATCACGTTACAAAGCGTGGAGCTTGTAATCGCTTGTGTCAAGCATTACAATCCTACCACTAGAGAAATCAAAGTAGCAGATGGGAGAATTCTTTGCAGTCTAAAGCCTCAGAATATTGAAAATGCTTTGATATTCCATCATGTCCTAACAACAAAGTCATATTAGTGACGGAATATGAGAAGGCATTTGAGACGGCCAAGGAGAACTGTCAAAAGATAATAGCTGAAAAATGGCTCAAAGTGACAAAGGCTAGCTTGCCTAAGTCGGTGGGACGAGGAGAATGTAAAGATGAGTATGCAGTGTTAATCACTCGACTCAATAGAATCACTGGAGAAGAGGATGGCCATCAATTCCAGTCATGGATGTATTGTCATTGCGAAAATCATTGGCAGAAGGGAATATTATGACTGGGCCACTCTGATTAGTGACACACTCCACCGACAAATCACTGGGTATCTGGAAGCTCATAGATTCCACATGTGCTCTTACCTAGTGTACTTGATTGCCTTCCAAGGTGATTTCAGGATATTGAACAATGTGGGAACCTTAGGTGTGCAGAAGGTTCACGAGCATTTTACACATCTTGAGTTTACTCAAGTGGAGCGACACTTCAAAAGAACGAGTGATCACTTCATTATGCACACTGTACGTGAGCTAGACCATGAGATGCATGTGCGTATTTCACAAGCAGCTAGAGAGGCAATGGCGGATTGGTTCATCCAATCCCTACGTTCTTCTACATATGCGTGTATGGCTACATTGGTCACCCCGCCATGCTACCAAGATACCCCTCAGATAGGGTAGTCTTCATGGAGTTCCTGAGACAGTTGTCCAAAGTTCATGTCTACTTGCGCTTGAAGAAGAAGACAGTTGTTAACTTCCCCATTGGAATGGGACTCTATAGATGCAGATTCAGGGCAGATGCTAAGATGATGAGTCAGGAAACGGTGAGGCTTAATCTCAAGTACCTCATTGAGAGAAGGTCCTATGATCCCAGAGGGCTCTATGCAGCGCATCTCGAGTAGCACTCGTCACATAAGTCTTCTATGGAAGATTATTGGGTAAATTGTCAAGACGAGTATGAAGTGCGAAGAAAGAACTACAACAGGTTCAAACTCCTGCAAATTGCTGATTTTATGTCAGCAGACATCGAGGGCCTATCCGATGATGAAGGGGAAGCCATTCTGCCCTCATTCTTCGCAGATTCAGTTGACTCCCAACCACTCCCAAGAGTGGATTGGTATGCTAAGGAAAACACGTCTATAGAGAAAAGAACAAGTAGAGTGGTTAGAAATAGCCAATTCTATCTCAACAGCAAGAAATCAAGGAAGGTGATACCTCACAAAACAGAACCACCCTAGGTTCAGTCTCCATCACCTTCCACTTCAAAAAGGAAACCTAGGAAGAAGCAATGGTGCAATCCTCCCCAAGGGATGAGGATGTCGAAGCCTACAAAGCCCAGAACACAGAGGACACCTATGGAGAAAGCCACACATAGTCCTGAAATAACCATGGGTATTGTTGCCCCAGAGCAAGGAATAGGGACTGCTACTCCTGAACCAGAAGAAGTTGCTGAGGAGCCAACAACAATAGTTGCTGAAGAGCCAGTAGCAGAACCAGCAGCAATAGTTGCTGAAGAGCCAGTAGCAGAATCAACAACAGTAGAAGCAGCAGCGGAAACGGTTCCTGTTATGGAAATAGAGCCGCCAATATCAACACCATCACAACAGTCGCAAGTCCTTATTGACTT
This sequence comes from Sequoia sempervirens, assembly GCA_007258455.2. NCBI lineage: Eukaryota > Viridiplantae > Streptophyta > Pinopsida > Cupressales > Cupressaceae > Sequoia > Sequoia sempervirens. Next base: position 9,435 of record VDFB02377206.1, on the reverse strand, counting down.
GGATTCGCCACCAAGAGACATTGCTCGAGCACAGTCTCACACATCGGGCATTCAAGGGCCTCATATTCCTCCCAGTGAAGATCAACGAGATTCCATTTGGCTTGAAGGCTTCCTAGGGAGAAAGAGGGAAAAACCCTCCTATGAACTTGACTTCACCGAATTCGACCACGTCCCACAAGACATGCCGGCGAAGAAGTTGAAGAGGCAAGTTCACATAGAGAGGAATGCAGAGTGTGAAATTATCATAGAGACTGCTGCCCCACCAGTAGAGAAAAGCATACACCAGGTACAAGTAGAAGACTACACATTGTCTCAACTTAACCTCGGGAAGACTACACGACAAGTGGAGGCAGACCTTCTCAGAATAGCTTCGGTGAGCGCACAAGAAAGAATGGCCAAGGATGGAAAAGAAAAAGCAGCCTTAAAAGGCTGAAAATCAGCAACTGAGGTCATACATAACCAGCTTGATGCATGGCACCCCAAACGTCTCAGCCTTACTAGCAGGATTGTTAGATCTCCCCGCAGAACAAAATCATCAACAATTGATAACATACGGCAAACACTTGAGAGATCAAGTGGAAGAGTTTGTTCTCAAGGGAAGATGTATACTGGCAAATCTATACCAGTTACGGGATAGAGCACATGGACTTCGTGCAGAGATCCAACAATTAGAACAAAGAATTGCAGAGAAGAGGCTAGAAGACGAGAGCACAATTGCAGACTTGCAATTGGCGTACCAATCAGTCTACTCCGAGGAAAACAAGCAACATCTCTTTGCTTGGAAGGAACAGTTGGCGTACAAGGTGAAAGCCTATGACGCCCATTCAGTAGAGTTGATTGATTAGAGACGGGTGGTCGCCACTATTATCAACTTCGCAAGAATGTTGGTAATATCTTTCCCTCGCATGGAATATCAGCGTGAGGGAGGAGAATACGTTGAGATGGTCACTGTACAAAATCAGTTCAGAGACGTCATCCGCAATACCTTTCTTGATGATCCAGATGGTTGCAAGTTGGCTAAGGTGGCAGCTTTATCAACCAAGTTCGAAGAGGCAGCATCTCAGTGTATAGACTTCGGGAATCAACTCACAACGGGTGAGGTAATCCTGCGACGCCACGTCATCATTCTACAGAGCATTAACTCCCTAGAGGCTGATGAAGTCAACGAATGGATAGAGACACTGTTGATCAATGGTGAGCTATAAAGGCACCAAAGAAGGACGTCCTACACCCTCCAAGTGGCATTTATGATACTTGAGTTTGACTTGATGCTTCTTTCCAAGTCAACTCAAGATGACATTAAATGTAATTGGAGTTAACTTGATGCCCCTTTCCAAGTTAACTCCATATCCCTTAAATCATGCATTGTCAGATCCCACTAATTAAGGATGTCTAATCCGCTTCCATGATTTGTGGATCTTAGATCTCCACTAAATGTGGATGTCTATTTTGGAGGGATACTTTCATTAAAGTTCACCTTTAGTTTACTTTCAGTCAACTGAAGTAGTTTCCAGTTGACTCTTTGTTTAGTTTTAGTTAACTGAAGTAATTTTCTAGTTAATTGCTTGTTCCCCCTTTTTAGGAATAAATCTTGCTAATTGATTGGCAAGAACTCATTGTTAACTCAAGGAGATTTTGGGGTTGCCCACTCCTTTGAGTTCTATAAATAAGAGCCTTGGGCTCATTGTTTGTTTAACTTTTACTTGCTATGCAAAATTGCTGCGCCATTGTTGCCAACAGCTTTGAAAGCGGATATTTGTTCACTCTTGGATGAGAGTTCGTTGGTTGATTGTAATTGTGCATGATTTGGTGCCTTTGCTATCCCAACCTTTGTAATTCGTTGATGAAGCTTGAAGAAGAATATTAGAAGGCGTTTGCATTTTGATCTACCTATTTGAGTTATTTCCACGTCTTGTATCTAATAGCTTGTTGTTTCATTTCCCTCCTTGGATAGGGGTTCCTCCTCCTTGGATATTTGTCATTGACAGTTATCGTTTGTTGTTGTTTAATGTAATGTCTTTCAACCTATACTTTGGATAGGGGTTCCTCCTCCTTAGCAAGGTTGTTTGCCAAGGCATCGTCAATTTATTGTTTCTTGTCAACCGTTTCCTAGCCCATACCTCAGATAGGGGTTCCTCCTCCTTGGCAGGTATTAGATCCAGTTTACCGTAAAGAGTGTTTACTTGTACCAACCTTATCCCGGTATATATCCGAGAGTTCAGAGCCTCGGCCATATTCTCAGGAGACGGCGAATTCAGGTGATCCAACCCTTCATTCCCGCTCCTTTACCCTCATGCTCTGTTTACCTTGAAGGTATTGGATAGATTAAAAGATAGAATAGTCGTAGTTAAGATCTGCAGAAACCAAAGAAAAACTTAGCTACGACGCATTGTGTTTGTGCACCCTTGTGTCCTACCGCTGAAGTACAAAAAGATAGCAACCTTAGTTTACCATACCCTTCCTTACGCATTGCTTTCAGCAGAGAGGGACTTCTCCTCTTTAAATAACGAAGAAGTGTTGCAAAACATTTGAAATAGCTGAACGTTTACAATGAGCACTCCAGAGGTGCTAATTTAAACGCCAACAATGTGAAAATGCGATTCCTAGCTAAGTGAGTAGATTGTGAACATGGGAAATGGTAGGGGGCATGCACATGATTTTGAAGTAGATTTTGGCCTATGAAAATGGTTTTCAGCCTATGCAAATGCAATTTTGAACTGAAACAGACAAAGGCTCAAAAAAGTGGCAAACTTTGTAATGGGTTGGTTTGTAGGATTATGCATTGCAATGATCAAATTTTCAAAGTGTAGAAGCATGATTCACACGATTCCTAACTATTAGGTCTAAAAATAAAAGGAAATTGCAAAATTCGCTTGTATGGTGCAGAAGCATGATTCTTAACTAAAAAATGATAAGGTGGCATATCAACTAGATAGCAGAAAGGTGTAATTTTCAACTAAACAGAGAAAAAGTAAAATGACAAGGTGGTTGGAGACGTAAATGGTGATTGCCGTTCTAAGGCATGAATTGTAGCCAATATTGCCATGAAATTTGAAAGTGACATTTAAGGCACAAATGTGAAATTTTTGTGATTCTCCACTAGAAACGAGTGAAAAGGAAATGTTTTTAGGGTTGTGACACAAAATGAATAAAGTATTAGTTGGGCATAGATTTGAATGTGGCTAGAGTTTATGAGGAGTGCAAAATATCTCAAATCTCTACCATTGTTGTGATGGTTATTGTCAACGGCCAATCATTTGAAGCAATACAAATTTATTTCCTCTTTTGATTTAATGATGTCTATTCAAATCTAAGTTTTTGGCATTTGAACATGATAACAGTAGTCATGTAAGCAAGGATGTTAAAGCATTTGAGAAGATTCTTTCTACTGAGGAAAAAGGAAATCCTAAGGAGTTGTATGTCATGGTCTCTACTACTTCCCAACATGTGGTAACTATCTTTCTTTGGTGATGTATTTATTGTTTTTTTGAAAATGGAGCCAGAATTACACCTTTTAGATGAGGTGGTGGTCACGATTGTTGTGGTTGTTGGTCATTGTTCTTTGGTTTGAAAATAGGTGGGGCAAAGGTTTTCTTTGAATGAAATCGGCCTAGAGGAAGTTGATTGATCCATTTTTTTTCCATTAGAAAATGGTTTTTGTCTAGTGCATTTTGTATCACCATAATATCGAAATTATGTTTTGAATAATGGTTGATGGTTTCATGGATGGATAAGATTATTCTTTGTCCTTAGAGTGCCTTTTTGGTCTAAATTTTATTGTTATCTTGAAGGCTCCTATGTGGCTTTGTCTGTATGATTTGCTTTTGGCTTTCAGGATCATGGTCTCTTTCATTGATTGGTCAAATAGGTTAGCATATTCATTATAATTGATGGGAATTTGGTAGCTCCGCTGAATTAATATGTGAGGGTTTTTCTTTTGGTTTTTCTCTCAAAGCCTATTGTCACTCCATTACAATTATTTCTTCTTTTGGCTCATGGATGTGATTCCTCAATTTCAAATGATTGCCTCTTAGGTCTTTTCGCTGTAATAAACTAGGGCATTGGGTGACAGATTGCTCTTCTAAATCCATGGTGGCTGGAAATCTTCTCATCCTCTTGTTTGGAAATGAAAATTGGGTTTTCCAGATGATGGATTTGGCTGGAAAGATTTTCTATGGTTGCTCCTTGCTTTCCTCTTAGGCTAATTAGTTGAGTGAGGGGAGTTAGGGTGGTGATATCGTGTCTCCCTCACAAAGACATACCCTTCCCATTATTCCTAATCTCTTTACAATTCATAGGGTTGGAATCTTGCAAGGATGTTGAGTGCTTGGATTTGAAGGGTGTTGTTTTGGATGGTTTTTGAAGATGGAAGGAGGGATGGAAAATCTGGCTGGTGTCCACAGAAATTCTCACTATTGCTTAGATTAAATGCATGAAATCTAAGGAAAATTGTGATTGCAATGAAGAAGGGGGAGGAAAACAGAAGCTGAAAGATTGAGAATGAATGTTGAAGATTAGTGGATGGTGGAACTTAGGGGACCATAGAGGCTGTTCTTTCCTAGAAAGGGAGAAGGAAGGCCTCAACCTTATGCTAGCCTCTTATATTAAGTGTATTTTTGTTGAGGTTGTTTCATTTGAAAAATCAAGGGGCAACAGAAGATACTAGTATGATTAGCCATAGAAAATTGTTTTGTTTGAAGTTTTTGAAGATACTGAGAGGGGATGCAGCTGTTGTACACGCCATTCTGGATTCTATGCAAGAGATCCTAGTTGCTGTGCAAGATAGCGAAGTTGTTGTGTAAGAGGTTTCTAGTTGTTGTGCAAGAGTTCCTAGTTGCTGTGCAAGACATGTTCAAGGGTTCCTAATGGTGCACAAAAAAGTCAAGTTGCTGCACAAGAGTTTCCTATTGTTTGGCAAGAAGTTTGTAGTTTTTGTGAAGACATTCTCGTTCTATGCATGTGATAGTTTTTGCTGGATTTTTCTTGTCACAAAAAGTAGTTCAGGCAGAATCTTGTATTATTACATGCCTATTTACTATAGTTTTGGAAAAAAGTGCTAATTGTTACATTAAAAGCATTTTGTATACTGAATTGAATTTAAAATATTTTTCCAAGCATTTTTAATACAAAGGAAGAGGGATCCACTTTCCTCATTAAAAGAAAATCTTGAATTAAATGAAATTGTTCCCCTCTTAGTCTGTGGTCACATTACACCATTTAAGTTTCCAAACTTTTATGTGCTCTATTTCTATGTACATATTGAATACCCTTATAAACCCTTAAAGAAAATCTTTTAAGCTTGGATGAAAAGTTTCAATCATGAAACTCTTAATTAATTATATAAGCTTGTTTTCAATATACCACATAAAATTATGCCCACAATAAGGCCATGAAATGGAAAAAGCATCAATTGGCTTTTAGAAGTTTGTAATGCTCTTGAAAGCTTTCAATAATGTGATACAATGTCAAGATTAATATTTTTCTTCTGCGGTGCTTAAATTACTTAAATTCAGCATTCCTTGGGGAGCTGTGAAAGGTTCCCAACCCAAATCTGATCCAATTTTTCTGAGTTTGATTTCTGATTTGATTTTGACCAGCAAATAGGGAATTTGTTTTTTCGTATGTTTTTGCTGTTTTATTAGTTTTTTGTGATTTTGGTGATTTTCTGATTTTTCTGAGGTTTTGTGCTAGATAAATGCGAAAAATAAATAGATGGTAAAGGAACATAAATAACTGAAATAAAATTATGAATTCTGATTTTCCTAGGATAGCAAATGTAATTTTCAGAATTAATGAAGTTGAACCACCAATTACATAGAATTTGTATACCCAGAAGCCAACGCTCAATTTATTGAATATTTAATTGCTGGGACCCCAAGCATATACAATAAAGATCTGATATAAAGTCTGATCTGCTCCTTAGTAGTCTGAAAAACCTAATTTCCAGCTAGGGTTTGACTGAAAATGACACCCAAATAGTACGGCCAGCTGGTGAATGCACTGAAATGATGATATGTGCTGATAAATAGTCCCAATCTGTAATTATATCTTGATAACTCACTGCTGCAATCAATTCTAAATGCAAAATTAACTTGTGATGAAGACCAATGATGCCCAAATGGAAACCCTAAGTAAATTTATCTGTTTTGTGAACTGGGTTTTCATCCAATTCACTATACTCCAAGGGATTTTGTCGTCAGAAGACCTGTATGCTGCTGAAACCCTCTTCCAGAGCGAGCTCAAACTTGCAATTTGCTTTTGTTAAAATGAGAATAGAATGCCCATAAATGAGCCCAACATATTGCTTTATAACCTCCCATGAGCTTTTTCTATAAAAGTCAATAAAATAATCCTCTTGAGGGTCTTTCCGCATGCAAAGAAAATACCACATTTAAAAACAACTTTGAGTTACTAGGATGGGGGGCACTTTTCACTGTTCGTTTTGTAATTTTTTGTTACTATTCACTTTTGATTATACCATTAAAGCAAACTTTAATATTTTCAATTTATCCTTGGATTCATCAACTGAACTCCAAACTGAAAGGCTCGTAAAACTCCCAGCTAAGCTCCACAGCCCTTGGTTGGGTCCCCTAACCATTTTGCTGACCTATGGGAACCCTAATAGTAGGCCAACTTCCCCTGTAGTCTGAGCTGCCTAAGGAAGGGACATTACAAGCTTCCTTTGTGGCTATGTGAATGTCCTCTTGTTTGGGGGTGTTTAAGGGATGTGGAAGGGAAGGAAACTTTCTTCTGCAGTCCCAAATTCTCAAAACCTTCTGGAGATCTCCTGGGATCTTCGTCCAATGTGGGGAATATTGGCTTGATGTCCCATATTATGTTTTCATTTTGGGGATGAACTGCTGTCCCTAATGTCCCTTGTCTACCTGGGGAACCTTAGGATACTACTCTGATGTCAAAATTTAAAAACATGATAGTTCCAATACATGTAATTCTGCTATCTTCCATAATTGTAATGCCCCTTTGTAGAATTTTATCAAATACGCTATTTTTTAGTATTTTGTGATTATAAGAAACTTGAAAATAAATGTTAAGACTATGAAATGAAACCCTACACTTGTAATGATCAGCAATGACTACTTTTAGAATCATACATTTATCAAAATGAGATTAAAGCCTCTATATTTTCTTACAATTTTTTTGTGTGATTTTGATTTATTGTAATGACCTGAAACAATGGTTAAAGTAAATGTAATCAAACATTAGGTATGTCTAATATTAAAGGAGCGAAAACTGCAAGCTAACAATATGTAATATGTGATTTTATTTGATCTATTAATAACTGAAATGAATATTAGAGCTCAAAAACCCAAAGCTAAAGCTGGTTGGAAGAATGAAATTGCAGAATTTGTTATAAACCCTCGTATACTGCAGACTTGGTAATTAATGATGCAAGGTAAATTTAGAGACCCTCATAAATAACATCAGATAATTATGATAGTAGTTAATAAGGCAGTAGCAGACTAATCAATGGCTAAGCAGCAGAAAATAGTTTAGAAATTAAGCGCTGAACAATAGTGTTTTAATATGACAGAAAAATCAGAATTTTAATTACTATCAGCAATTTCCAAGCACCCCAAACATCACTCAAACATACCAAATATTAATCAAAGGCAGCGTTAGAAAAATTATCACTTGTAAGGTGGTCTTTACAAACAAACTCTCCCAAAATATATTAACTATGCTGCAATTAATTCCTCCAAAAGGCTGCACTCCACAAACCTGCTGTGTATGGCAGCACTCAAGTAATAACATCTGATTCATACGGCAGCAATAAATAATTTTTATTTGTTATGAAAGGTATGAAATATGGTATGGCAGGTTTGCAGCCAAACATAAATAATATTTGCTGTTTTCACAGCATATTAATAAAAGAGATAATATATTCATAAAGATTTAATTAGAAACCTTTTTGTAAATAAAATGATTGTGTTGAAATCTCATACCAAAGATATAACAATAAATCCTTCACAGCAGAATTATTGAAATCTCGCTATATACGAATAAAATTTGCTAAATATGAAATTCAAACTCACAATAATGTTGGCGATACAGAATTTGCTTGCAAATCTAAATTGTTCTCTCACTAAACCACAATCACGATCCTTGTGTAGAATTGGCCTACTTGGAGATGAGGGTTGTCATTGTCAAAACCAAGGAGATTTCTTAGAGGGTTTTCATCGTCTGGAAATTGTCAACCAAGGGTTTTCATGCTTGAATGCAAATTTGAATTTTGGACTAAAAAATGAATATGATGAACCATAAATGAAAATAATGAGCCTTAATTTCTTTTTTGTAGGTGCTTTGCCTCAAGCCCTCTATTTATTTTTCTTTTTCCCCCCAATTACTTATAAATACTCTTAAATTATATCTAAGGCCCCTTTTTGAATTATATTTTAAATAAATTGTTAAAAGCACTTCATAAATAATATTTAAATGGCCTTTTTAAAAATGAAGTGATTGTGCCCACCTAAAATAAATATTATTATATGTTTTCAATTTTTTATTATTTTGAAAATGGGACATGACAATTGTAATGTCTACAATAGCTTGGCAGTTTCAGTTCTGATTAGTCACAAAAACCACTGACTTTAGTGTGCAGCTGTCACTCGCTATCTTAAGTCTTTCCTAGTCATGGACCATACTAGACCGGCTGCAAGTCTGCAATTGAAATTCTCTTCTATATTTATTTTCCTGAAAGTCACTGTGTAATAACTCCTACCAAATTTTCTCACAAACTTGTATATACTTCAGCTTAAACGTACAAACATTTTGTGAAACAGTTTGGAAATCATAGAATCAATCAATAAATCTGATTTGAAGTTTTAGAAAAGCTGCAAGGAATAATCACAAACAATTGCCATACATGGAGATAGTCATTGACATTTTTATAAACACTTGGCATTCAATAATTTAATATTTGATAAAAGTTTAGTATGAAAATACATAGCTGAAAGGTAAATTTCTTAACCTTCAACCCTTGAAGACTCTGATATACATCATAAATTTGATAAATAAGTCCCTTTTGGCCTCATACATGCTTGTATTCAATGCTTTCCCCTTATCAGACCTTTGTATTTCTCTGTAATGTCCCTTTTTTAGTTGGCATCAGTGTTTGATGGATTAGCCTATCATTTGGTTCTCGTAGGCTAATGATGGTGATTAGAGGGCCTTGTGAGGGAGTTATTTGATTCTTCAGATGGCAGTTTATGGTGTTTTCTTCTCTAGTACTTGGTGTTATTCAGGGGTTGCCTTTTGGATGTGTTTTGGGCTCCGTTAATGCATACTTACTATTTTTAGTAAGTCACACAGATGTTGGGGTCTAGTCTTACTATTTATAGTAAGGCACCCTGGTGAGTAGAGGAAACAGTGGGCTACCTTTTAGTGCTGACGAAATTGATTAATGATGATTATTTA